>NDGN011447767.1:0-19604 GCA_002564285.1 Tympanoctomys barrerae
TTTAGATCTTTAATCATTTTGACTTTAGCTCAGTGCATGGTTGTAGACCTGGCTCAAGTTTTTGTTTTCAGCATGTGGAGAGCCAGTTTTTCCAGAACCATTTGTTAAAGAAGTTATCTTTTTTCCTGTAAGCATGTTTAGCCCCTTTTTTTTGAAGATCAGGTGGCTGAGTGTGTTTCTAGAGGCTTCTGCAACTTCGAATCTATTCCATTGATCCCCAGGTATAGTTTGTTGCCAGTACCATGCTGATTTTATCACAGTAACTTTGTAGTATAATTTCAAGTAATGCGTCCTGCCTTGTCTTTGTTGCCCAGGATTGCCTTCACATATTAATATTTTAGAAATGAACATATATCACACACAAAACATATTCTTCATAAATATATAGAAATGAAAACTACATAAAAGACACAAAATAGTAGCCTCCTAAGTGCAGTAAATATAAAGAATGTGAGGTGTGGGGAGAAAAGAAGCCTATAGATAAATACATGAAATAAGAAATACTCAGGGATGCACAAGGAAGACTAAGAACTGAAATGCTGCGGTCCCACGACTGTAGATTAATACAGGACCATCAAGTGGAAAGAGTGAACCAAGTGGAGCTTGGGGAATCCACACCAGATTTCAAGAATCTCCCTATCCCTTGTGATCACACTGAGCATCTCCTTCCTCTGGAAAACTTGAGCAACTCTCAGGTGATGCTTCTGCCCAGGAAAACCCACATTTAGACTCAAATTTCAGGGGTTTTATTGGGAGTGTGCTCATGTAGAGACAACAACTGTACATAACTATTAAATTCCAGGCTCCTGGAAAAGAAGCAAATGTTCAGTGGACCAGAGAGTCTTGTTCCTCTGAGGGACAACAGGGGAGCCAAGTTTTCAAATGCCAGTCAAGGCTCAAGTCTAAAACACGTCTTTCTGAACACTGGCTTATCAATACTGTATGAACGAATAAAACAATGATTTAATATGATGGAAGAAAGGGCTGCCAAATAGCTCAATGGATTAGAGCACCTGCTAGCAGGCACAGGGCCTGGTTCAATCCCCGGCCTGCCATGCCAGCCCCGTCCCTTGGGCACACTGAGATGGCGATTGAGACTAGGCACGGTGGCACACACCTGTAATCCCTGTTGTTAGAAGGCTGTAGACAGGCAGATCACTACAAGTCTTATCTAGTAGTGAGACCCTGGACACCCTGTAAACCCTTCCCTAAAATACAAAAAAAACAAAGATAACAGGACCGTGGACATTCCGTCTGTAACTCTGCTCTGAGGACTATGACAGTTAACTATAGTCTCAACTTGCATAAGAAACACCCAGCTGACTAGCCTAGCACAGTTCTGAGTACGGATGATGGACTTAATGAAAGAGAAGACCCACACTGTGTGTGAGTAGTACTAACCAATAGACTTCCATCCTGGATGGAATAAAAAGGGAAATAACAAGTTAGTCTCACTTTTGCTTTGAAGGAATTCCAGCTTCCACCCTTACCTTTGGATGTCAGTCTCCAGGCGTTCCACTCAGACTATCCAACTCTGGAACATAGACATTTCAGCTTCTTCATACGGAATCACATGGTACTCTCCAGTGAATTCCAGGTATTAACAAATATATTATTATGCATTGACAAATATGTTATTGTTACATTATTAACAAGTATACTAACATACACATTAAATGTGTTCCTTTAGTGAATACTGACTGACACAGAAATCTGTGTTAGTTTTCTGTCACTGTAACAAAATATCTGAAATAATTTATGAGGCAAAAAGGTTTGATTTGGATCATGGTTTCAAGGGTTTCAGTCAGCGGTTGGTTGGCTCTGTTGTCTGTGCCTGTGGTGGCACAGTACATCATGGCAGGGACATATGACAAAAGAGGCTGATCACCTCCTGGTGTCCAGAAAGCAAAAAGAGGGGAAATGTGGGGAGCGGCTAGTATGAAGGATGACCACATATGCACAGCTAGTGCAAGACCAGCACCACAAACAAGGAGCACAGAAGGTGAGCCATGTGAACAAGTTGTTGGCACCAGAGCAAAGTCAGTCCTAGGGACACAGAAGCAGGACATGTAAACAAGTGGAACTCTAGCTCATTGGCACATCAGCCAGCATCCAGCCTTGGAGGTCCTCCCTGTTAATTACAATACAGATAGCCCTGAGTATATTTTGCTTTCAGTGTTCTCAGCAAAACACTGAGACCTTGCACTTTCGGCCCCACAACACACTTCCCCTCTTTCTACTGTGCATAACTAAAGATGCAGACCATGCCGGGTTGTTGCTGACTTTCCAGAAGAGAGGTCTGGTTCCATCCAGTCCCAGCTTTTTTCCATGTGTCTTGTTTTATTCCCCTCTCAGGAACCTGCTCTCTGTGAGGACTGTGGCAGGGAATGATCTGGAGTGGCAAAATCTCCTTCATGGGCATGTCCCCTGGGACCTAACTTCCTCTCTCAAGCCCTACCTCTCATAGGTTCTACCCCCTCCTAATAGCACCACAGGATGGAGGCTAAGCATTTAACACACCCCCTTTGGGGAAAATGTATCCAAAACATAATGTCTTCGTTAGTTTTCTCATTGCTGATACAAAATACCCAACTGAAAATTAAATGAGGAATGATTTATTTTGGCTCATGGTTTGTAGAGGTTTCAGTACATAGTCAGCTATCTCTAAGGCAGGTGGCATGGAAGAGGAACATCAAGGAGCAAAACTAATCCCAAGGAGCAAATCAGGGCAGGCAGAAGATAGCAAGCAACAATAGCAACAGCAGTAGCTCAGTCCAGGCTACACACCTTTTCATCAGTGCTGCCCAAACCCTAGGTAGAGCCCCCTTCATCCCAGCACCTACAACCTAGATCCCACACCTTGGAAAAGTTCCATCTATGAGGCTTCTGAGCCATAAGCCTCACAGCATAACCTCATGCCCTCAGACCTACTGTTAACTTTTTCCTTACATTGGGGCTTTCCTTATATTAGGAGATAGATATAGATATAGATAGATATAGATATAGATATAGATAGATATAGATAGATTTTTTTTTCTTTTTGAGACAGAGACTCACTGTGTAGGCCAGTCTGGCCTTGAACATACTATGCAGGTTGGCCTCAAATTTATAGTAATTCTTCTGCCTCAGCCTCCTGAATCCTGGGATTGTAGGAATGCCCCACCATACCTGACTGGGGCCATTATCGATATGCCATGAATGTGACAGCCAAGCAAAAGGTAAAATTCAGTTCATCAATACCATATGAACTAATAAAGCAATGGTTGGAGATGACAGAACTAGGTGCGTTCTGTCTGTGACTCTGCTCTCAGGACTATGATTACAGAGAAAATGCAGCTCTTCCTCAGCCCCATGAAGTTGATTCTGGCTCCTGAGATCAGGGATCCCCTCCCATCTCCATGTGGAGAAAACCTCAGCCCATTGTACTGACCCCAGTGTATTCTTCTCTCACCTTGGCCTGACTGTGTGATGACCAAAAGTCACCAAAAATCCTTCAGCAAACATTTAAAAATAGAGAGGACCACAAAGCACAGAGGGACTGAAAGCAACTCATCAATTGCCTCAAGGATAAAATCAAGATGGAATGATTCTCACTTTACTGCAATGACCCTGCAGGCCCCCCAGTGCCAAAGCATCTCAGATTAAAAGAAGAAATTCTCTAATGTGTGCAGTTTCCATTTTTTTAAGTGTTAGGCATGAAAGAGTCTTTGCTCCCTAATGATGGCTCTCGGATGTGGCAGGACCCGGGCTCAGTTTAGCTGGAGAATTGCCTTTGTGCTCATCACAGACTTCCCTCGCCTCAAAGACAGATGCTCGGTGAGAACAAGGAGCCTGCAGAGCAGCAGAAACTCTCTGATATTAATTGATTTGATCCAAGTTGTCAGTTTTTCTATTATTTAAACCATTCTACAGTGTAACCAGGCAAGCTCTCTACAAAGATAGGTGGATGGATGGCTATATATAGGCAGAAATAGATATAGCAAAAAGAGATCATTAAGAAAGATACAAGTGACTATTTCATTAATTTTTTGCAACAAATGAAGAAAACTAGGCTATCAGCAGCCCCAAATCACAGAGCTTGCAAGCAAAAACTGAAGATTCAAAGGTCTGTCCCCAAAGCCAAAACACATTCCCAGTTACAGGACAAAGTAATCCAGGCACCTCAAGTGAGAATTTAAGGTGCCACTCATTCTCACATGCCAGCAGTATACACACAAGCACTGAGAATTTGAGCCTCCTTAAAAGTGGATGCCTAGGTGGTCTGGTAGTGTAGGTGAGTAGTGCTTTAATTGGCATTCTAGGTCCCTGGCACACCTCACCACAGCTCTGAAACATGGAACAGACACAATCCCAAGGGAGACACTAGGCTAGTCCTCTGAGGTTGCATCCTGAGAATTTCCGGCTTGCTTTCCCTGTGCAGGTGGGGCTGATTAATGGCCCTGTTAGAAAACATACAGCTGCTGTTTTCAGTTCTTCTTGCAGAGATCCTTAATTACTGGGCTTCACCTGTTGAGTTTCCTTAAATGACATGCTCGTGTATTTTTAAGTGGGAAAACAATTCATTAGGAAGTGCCAACATCTCAGATAAGTAAAAGCCCCCAGTTAATTTCAGAACCACAGTGCTTCAGCCAAGTAGGAAAAGCAGGCCTAAGAGGGCCTGCTTTTGTCTAAAGGCCCACACGTCAAAGAAATGACCTTCAGCAGGTGGCAGAGAGGGCCATACCATACCACTCCCTCCTTAACTACCTTCTGCCCTTCGCTACCCTCCCTGACATCCCTTCTGCACAGATAGCTTAGAATTATAGTTCTATTCACAGCTCAGGCCCCACTTTTGCACAACCACAACTGCTCTAGCATTTTCTAGAATAATTTTAATCTTTGTAAAGGGCTGTCCTAAATATATATTGCTAGATGTTTTTGTCTAACAAGGTAGTAGAATTTAAGTTCTAAAGCAATGGTTCTCAACCCTCATATTAGAGGATGGTTTCGTTTGTTTTCTTTTTTAAATTCAAGTACTCTGGTTCTAGATTTTTTTTATTTAATTGGTATGAAATGGAGCCTTTGTCTGGCATCAGAATTTTTTTAATCAGTCAAAAAAGTTATTTATTTTGCAAACTTCCAGACCAATCCTCTGTCTTCTAGTGATGAACTGAAGTACATCCAGGATTAAAATTACTCTAGTTTGCATTATTATTTAATAGATTACAAAATACTCCCTAAAGGATGGGGTTTGGGTTTTATCACTGTGTCATCCATGCCAAATTAGTGCACAGCATAGAGTATGCCACCCATGGTTCATGTTACGTGAATAAAATAGTCCCACTTGATGCCTTTATTTATCATTTTTGCAATTATTTAGTCTTATACATATATTTATGTATGTGTAAATTTTACATAAATGGATAAAAGTGGCCAAATGCATGCTGTGTGTTTTTGTTTTAGTTGCTACTGCTAATGAGGTAGTTTAGATCTAGACTGTTCCCCAAAAGGAAAATGGAGCTTCCGAAAGATGCTCAGATCATGGGAGCCTGATAGCTGTCTGTGGAGGAGACCACTGAAGAGTTCAGAGCTGAACGTGCTGTCAGGAAGGGGCCTGCTCAGAAGCAGCAGGTCACTGTGCTGCCTTCCCTGCCTCTGGAGCTCGCAACTCCTTCCCTGCCCTTACTCCTCTGCCTGCTTGCTGGCTGCCATGGGGGGACAGCTGTCCTCTACCACTGCATCTCTTCCTTAGAGCCAGCTGACCTTGGACCACAACTGTGAGCCAAGTCTCTCCTCCTTTTAAGTGGTGGGTGTTGGTACTGACTGTGCCCAGCTAAGGGGAAGCAACTAAGGCAGCTGTCCCACCCACTCTCAGCCCCACCCTTGTTGCCCTCTCTACCTGCCTGTCCTCTTTCCTGTGAGAAAATCTTTAACACTGTGACTTGCCATGTATTTTTCATCCTTATGTAATTCTCCACAGACAAAAAGACATATCTGACCATAAATACCCATTGTCTGATTTGTAAAAACTGGGATCCTAACCTACCCATTGTTGTCCATACAGCTTTTCCTATCCCACAGTGTCTTGTTGGAAGACCTTGAAGTGCCCTGACAGAGCTCCACTCCAGTCCCCATGCTGGGCACACACCAGCCTGCAACACTGTGCTCTACACAATCCTTCCTACATGAAAGAGTGTTCGCTTTGCTTCCCGTTGCTGCCCATCAGCAACAAGCACAAGGTCAGCTGATGCAACTACCCTAGGAAGCACAAACACTGTGGATCTTGCTTCCCATCTCAGTCACATGGCCAAATGCCCAGAAGGCCTGTCCTGACACCATTAAAACACCTTCTCAGCCTGAAAGGGTTATAATTAATTGTATGAGATTTTGTTTATGAAACACAAGTCCGGAGTCTACTCAAGATTCGTGTAAAAGTTGAACACTCACATGGCTGTGACCACATTCTCTGTGGTCAGCCCCATGCACAACACAGCCCTGGCAGCAAGCTGTTCAATAGCATCATTAACAAGCCATTGATCCAATTACAGTTCTTTCTGTTCCACTTCAGAATTACAATCTCTCGTTCCTCCTCAAAGAGCTCAGATAGATTCTCAATGAGCATCAGAAGAAGTAGAGGCTATCAAGATGTGCTTGATGGACCCAAATACTCACCTAATAATGACATGGAAGGAATTAATCTGGTGACATGTCAGACTTCTCCCTTCTGTGGGAACTTGCCATTTCCTTGAGCTGCTTTGTCTGGTGAGATTCAAGAATGTGAGCCAACTTGCATCACCCCAAGGACATCACGCACTGTCCCCTCACCCTGCATGTAGGAGGAACTGATTAAACAACTGTTGAATTGAAAATGCATAGGATAGTGCAGTGGGGTTCAAAGCAAAACAGTTTGGCTGAATAAATGGGATTTATCTACATGGTCTCTTTACAAAATGGGCCAGCATGGATGCTGGAATCTGAGTCCATAAAAAGAAAATATATACTAGGGTACAATAAAGCCAAGACTTTGAATGAAAGCTGAGGGCAAACTAGATGGGACTGAATATGCATTCTGTGGGCAAGATAATGAAAGGAGAAAGCGAGTCAATAGGACCAAAATGCTGTTCACTAACTCAATGACTACAGATTGCACACTGCTGTGTGCCATGCACTATGTGGTACTGAAGATACAGTGGTGTGGATGTCATCATTCCTACACTCAGTTGTTCATAATCTTATGGAAGAAATCAAGACAGAAATACATGATCACAAAAGAGCCGTGGCAGGACAGACAAAGACCTATGACAAAGACCTAAGGCCTGTGGCAAAAACAAAGCAGGGGGACCTGAGATCACTGAAGGAAACACTGAACCAAAGACTTTCTAGAGTACAAGATGGATGAGATGGAATTAAAATAGCTGAAAAAGAGGAAGGGAAAATCAGCAGGTAAACAATTTATGCTGTAAAAGCCTGAGGCCCCAGCTTCCCTGTAATCACCTCAACCTTTTACTTCTGCCTTGAGACTCCTGGCAGGTGAAAATCTAGACCAAACCCAAGTCCCTAGGCATCCCAACTCTCCACACCACCCCAGGCCTTCACCTGTACTATCTATTCACTCTGCCTGGGCAACACCATCCTATCCCACTTTCCCAGGCTGCAAAACCATCACTGCTATTTCCCATCATCAAGGAATAATCCAAGTCACATTCTACATCCTCCATGAAATGCTTCCAAAATTCCACTGCTGAAATCTCTCTCAGCCTCTGTCTCTCTTTTTCCCTTTTCCAATAACCCCTTTCTTATTTCTTTCTTACAATGCACAGCACTCGACATTGTGTCATAATTATTTGTGTGTGTGTCTTATCTTCCCTATGCAACTACATACTCTTCTAGAACAGAAAAACCATACCTTAGCCACCTTTGTATTCCTGGGAGAGCCTTACATGAGAAAAGTGCTCAATACAGGTTAAATGAAGACTGTGTTTACCAGGAAGAGAAGTTAACAGAGTTACAGCTAGACTCTTGAGTAGACATTACAGGTAGCCCCAACTTTTTAATAGCTAGAATTGGATACCAATGGAGTCATGAGTTTTCCACCACTGGATAGAGTCTTTAAAAACTGCTCTTCCGTGTGCTTTCTTGGTTCATAATCTTACTGTAATAGAGAGTGGTTGATGAGAAAATGAACACAAGAGAACCTTATCACAATATCAAGCAGGAATAAAGGTAAGTTTTGATCAATGTCATAATTCCTGGTTGAATGAAGCCCAGGGTATTTATTAGATTAGTAAAAATTTAGTCAGTTAAATTAAACCACAAGGGCCATTCTTAGAAAAATAATGACAATGTGGCATGAACAAGGAATGTAATTAACCAATCCCAACATCTGAAGTCCATTTCAAAAGTTTGAACCAGATAACAGCTATTTTGGTGAATCTATGGGGCCAAGTGTCACAGACTTCCTGGAGCACAAATCTTACAATGTCATACTGCTTCTTAAAATCTTCCATGGCTCCACATCACCCTATGATACATTCTGCAGTCTTTAGTAAGTACAGGGCTCTTGGCGAAGTGCTGCTTGCTGCCCCAACTTCCATCATCCTTGGCATGTTCACACTCAGGGCAAAAGCTCAAAGGTATCTGAGAACTCACAAGAGAACCCATCTAAAACCAGGAACACAAGCCACAACTCAAGCACTCAGTCACATCACTTGCATGGCCCCCTTTCCCACCAAGAGTATAGACTCTTAATTACAAGCTATTCCAAATTTTCAGACATTCAGTTGTTTTTTTTTGGGGGGGGGTGTTGTGGGGTCTACTTTGGATGTTGGCTCAAAAATGTTTAAACACTGTGCAGTCCAGAAAAATCCCATCTGTGGCCCATGGGTCTCCATACTAGGTTTAAATTAGACTGTTATTTTTAACCAGAGACTAACTGGAATGAGCTATGTTGACTCCCTTCCATAAACCCCTCCTCTGCTTCAATCCCTTCTCTGAGCTGCATTTTCTGGATTCACTTCTGCTCAATCTTTAGGATGTGGGTCTAACTGCAGTGATTCCTGCAGACTCATCCATCTCTTCATACTTTTCCAGACGGCCAATTGTTACAATGAACATGAGTAGCAGACGCTGTCCAGGTCTCACACACCCCTCAGATCCTTGCACATCATTCCTGTTTTCACTCTCACCACCTCAGGCTACTGGAATTCACTTTCTCCACATGAAAGAGGAGCCAGATATGCCTGGGAGTTTGCATCATCATCAAGAAGCAGCCCTTAACCAATGGTGACAATGCGAGAGTATAAATGCTCACACTCCCTCTCCCCCTGACAGAGATTAGTCCATAATATGCTGTCTCCAGATCTGCCTGGCAGATGTCTGCACCAAGCTCTCCTCTGCAGAGCCTCACTTATTCCTACCACACAATGGCTCATGCTTTTCACAGACATGGTTCCTAATATGCTGCTTTGAAATGAGTCCTCATTTCAGGATCTGCTTCTAGGACCTGTGATAGCTTCTTACCCAGCTTCCCAAGATCGTCCACCTCCGACGCTCACCAACTTTTGCACACTCCTCTACCTGTGACTTGCTTCTAAATGTAACGTGAAAGGTAGCGCTTCATAGCTAGGCTAGCAAAGATTGTGGTTTCCAGACCCTACAAATGCACCTTAGATAATGCAAGATAATGTGTGGAAGAGACCCACAGGGTGAGAAAGCACAACCGAGCTCTGGCCAGCAGTCGGAGAAGAACTCAGGGCCGCCAACTACTGACAGAGCTTGGAAATGGATGTTCCCCGGCTATGTCCTCAGATGAGGTTGCAGGCTTTGGGCCAGCACTTGATTACAGCCTTGGATAAAACCATGAAGTGGGGGTCTCATTAACTCATTGCCGGGCTGCTGACTGACAACAACAATGAGACAACAAATGTATGGATTTTATACTGCTGCATTTTGGGGTGCTTTGTATGTAGTAATAAGCTAACTAGCATAAGATTTACAACCTAAGACAACATACAATATTTCTGTCATTGGAAAATGTTACACCCCAGACATGATCTCCAGAAAACCATTTCTGAGTCCCCAGGCCAGGGTTCTGTGTGCCCTTTGTCCAAGCCTTTGTCACATGAATCTAATCATTGGCCCTGGCCTGTCTGCATTTGTCATCAGCTTGAGGGCAGAGCTTTGAGAGAGAAAATCAGATATATTTTCTTATTCATCACCTAAACATAACATCTGGTACATAGTAGTTGCTTAATAAATGTTTGCCGAAGTAATTAATTTATCTGTTAATTGGTTCTTTCATGAAACTTGGACCAAATGTCTCCCCGTACGCATCACTCTGCGGAGGCCACACCAGGAAAGGCAGCCATCGGTGTCCAGCAAGCCCTCCACTGCACCCCTGCATCATTTCCTAAGCCTCTTCTTTTCCACCAGGGTGTGTATCAATTTCACATTTACACTTCCTCCCATCTGTTCGATTCATCTGTTGGACAGTCACTCACTGCCACTTCAGAGCAACAGGGAGTTCACTCTTCCTTTCATACCCCTCTGGGAAGCCCAGAAAAATTGGCTCTGATTGATGTGATTTTTTCCTTTGGGTGCTAATGACAAAATTACAGCAAAATCTATCCTTTCTTTACACCACATTTAGAAGAAATCTGCTCAGCTTTTGTCTGCCAACCACAGCAAAAACTTGATTAACCAGGACTCGGTGCACATTGGTGGGTTTTTTGATTGTTTGTTTGTTTGTTTGTTTTCTTATTTTTTTTTTGTTTTTTTACATCCTGGTTGGCAGGGGAATGAAACTCAAGATTCCATCTATGTCCCTTCATATTCCTTGAGAAAAGAATCTGCAGGCTAACTTACCCTGCTGCCTGTTATCAATAAATTCCCCAGAGGGACAGTCTCCTTGGCAAAGATGAATGTCTCACAGAACCAAGAATTATATATTCTAAAACTGAAGATAATGTTGAAGTTAGGCTAAATGGACAGAGATCTTTGACATGTGGGAGTCTTAATTTTAAAAATTATTCCATATCATTTGTATCCCTTATCTTCGCCTTTCCCCTAAAAGCAAAGTATTGAGGGTATGTGTTCTGGTTATCTGAAGGTTTACGTATTCTTGAAGACAAGCTCAAATAAATTGTACCTTATCTTATTAACATTATAGAAACTCTTACAGAATCTTAATTCCAGCTTATTAAATGAATATTTCATAGTCTATCTGTCCAGTGAGTTCATATAGTTTTCTAAGAACCTTGTATCCTTTTCCCTCTTTGAGACTCATGAAGTTAACACCTGGTACTTTCCCAAACTCAACAAATCTTTCAGAGACGAGTGCCCAAACTTCAGCCCAAAACCCATCTATTTTTCACAAAGTGCTAACACTGAAATTACACCTGAATATTGAAGTTTTCATTTAGAAAAAAAAAATTCATCCATTAACATCTTTTGTCTTAAAAGAAAAACAAATAACATGCCTGAGGTAGAAATGCCACCACTGATGAGGAAGCACAAAAATGTCTTGCTGCACAACTAAGAGATTCTTATACTCCTCAGAGTTGAAAAAGCAGCTGTGAGGGAATTCCACAACTTGACAAGTCTCAACCATGTTTTAAGGAAAAAAAAGTTACAAAGAAGGAAACATTCAGGTCACTGAATAGTGGCTCTGTAGCAGCAAAAAAGATATTTCCTTTTTTTGCTTTTTTAAAGAGAATCAAAATTTTAAAAGCCATTGAAAATGATACAGAATTTCAAAACAAGATGATATCAACAATGGTTATATATTGCCTGGATAAAAATATGTGGTATTTTTATACAATGGAGTATTACTCAGCTATAAAGAAAGATAAACTTGAGACTTTTGTAAGTAAATAGATACAACTAGAGACAATACTCATAAGTGAATAAATCAGGTCCCCATGTGTAAATATAATATTATTTCCCTGGGATAAGCTGGAAAGTGTAAATAAAATCTGAAAGGTACTATAGATATGGTGAAAGTGAAACAAACTGTTTCTTATACTTTTGGTCATAGCCTCTGAGACCCTACATAATCCGGCCGCTGCCTACTATTTCTACTGTATCTTTTTTTTAAAAATGTGTTTGGTACAGTGTCTCACTATGTAGGTCATACTCATAGTGATCCTCCTGTTTTCAGCTTCCCCGGAGCTAGGATTACAGGGGTGCAACACCATGCCCAGTCTCATTCTCCAGTTCAGCTTGCCCAGGGGGTGGGGCTGGCACAGCAGGTGGTGCCAGGGATCAAACCCAGGCTCCTGCACTTTTCTAAGCAGGCACTTAGTCTTCCGAGCTGTCCCACAGGCCCTTTGCTGTATCACTGACTGTTCTCCCACTTCCTTCCAACGCTTCGTGCACACCAGCATTTCCCATAATCTGCACTGTGTGGAGCTCTTCCTGCCTCCCAGTCCATGCATTGCCATTGCCACTGCCAAGGATGTGCACTCTTAGATACTCCCATGGCTCATTCTTTGTCATCCCACATCTCTCAATTCAATATCAACTCAGAATCTTCTCCCTAGCTAGTTGCCTCTTCCCACTCTCAGTCATTCTCTAGCATATTCCTTTATTTTATATTTTTTCCCTCACACATCACTTTTATATTGACTTGCTCAGCCACTGTCTCCCTCCTGTGAATCTATAAGATCCATGAAAATAAGGAGCTTGGCTGATTTTCTCACTGCTGTGAGGCCAACATGCCAGTCCATGCCTGCCATGCAACAGAAGCTCAATAAATACCACCGCAATTAATGAATAGCTTTTTCTCTGAATGCTCCCAAGGTAAAAACTTCTGTTATCCCCATAGGCGTATAAGGAAGTTGGGGCTCTGAACTAACACAAAAACTCAACATGGTTGCATAGCTAGCAGGTGGTAGAGTCAAGCCTCTGACCACTGGAAGCCCAAATCCATAGCCTGTGTTCTCTATCACTATGAAGTTCTGTGTGGGAAGACAAGAGAATATGCCTTAATCAACTGTTTTCTAACTCCTGTTAATGAGAAATATCTGAGCAGCTGCCACAAGGAAAAGTCTTTGATTAGCCCACAATTGTGAGGATGTCGTACCAGGGATGTATCTTCCAAATCAAGCATTGCCATTTTACCAATGATCAAAATAGAACACAATTTTAGGAATTGTCATTTCTGCATGTCTTTGATGCACCTGTTTCATTGGTATCCTTTCAATAGGAAGATGGGGTCCGAGTAGTACAGTGGATGATACAGGGCTCTATCTCTCCAGGGTTGTTGGAGAGGGTGGAATTAATGGACCCTATATTTAATGAGATTTCTCTGTCCTCACCCCAAATCTCAACACAGCAGCCACATACCCAGTGTGGAAGCCAGTGCTTCAACACTGTGAGGATTGGGTCCTGTGGCCCACTTCTGGGGTCTACTTTATTAACACCAGTACTTCTATCCCCACCTTCCGCTCAGTTATTGTTCACCCCAGGCTTCCCAAACTTGACTCCACTTCCCATCTCCAGCTCAAAAACTTTATGAAAAGGATTTTACTTTTTGAACTTTGATTCTTGAGACCATCTGGAGGAAGGACCCCCAACTCCTAGTCATTGCTGAACATAGCTGATTAAAGAATTACTATAACCCAATCTCAGAGCAACAGGCCTAGTTCTGAAAGTCCCTATTTACTAATGATCTGAATATTTGTGTTCCCCCGAACTTCACAGGTTAAAATCCTAACCCCCATGTTGATAGTATTCAGACATGGAGCTGTTGGGAGGTATGAATTGGTTCATAAGGGTAGAGCCCTCATGAATAGGATTAATGCCCTCACAAACTGTCCCCAGCAAGACACTCTCACCACATGATATAGGGAAAAAGTCAACCGTCTGTCAACCAGAAAGTGGGCGCTTAGCAGATACCAACTGTCCCAACACTGTGATCTTCAATTTCCAGCCCACACAACTGTGAGAAACACATTTCTGCTGTTTATAAGCCACCTACTTCCTGGCATTTTGTTACAGCAGTCCAGATGGGATAAGACATGACCCCAACTCACTTCAAAAAAAAAAAAAAAGCCATTACTTCACTATATTTATTGAATTTCCAAGCAGAAGAAAAAGCCTTACAGAGGTAACCTATCAATCTGGTGGTACCTACAATTCTCAGATTGGCTCTGAGAATCAGAGAAATTATTGCTCAAAGGCAAAACTTGTTCTATCCCTTTATCTTTTTTTTTTCTTACTTTAGGTTTTTTTTAAGAGAGTCATAATGTTCTCTATCTACATGACACTTCCCATCTTTAAACATTAACTAATTAATTGACTGAAGTGGTACCTTGGGAGCATTTATAATCTATGCCATCAGCCTGAGGGCCAGGAAGGCCAGGAGGGCCGGGAGAGCCAGGAGAGAGGGCCAGGAGGGTTAGGAAACTGTCTATAGAAGTTGTTGAACATGCAGCGGAGCCTTTGTCTTTCCCTTTCCCTTCCCAGAAATGGTGTGTGTGTGTGTGTGTGTGTGTGTGTGTGTGTGTGTGTGTGTGTCTGAATATGCATGGGGGAAAAAATAAAAAGGGAGGTTTTGACTTCCACCAACTGCTATAAAACCCTACCTCTGGGAGACATGGAATTTCAATTGTGAAATAATCAGTCTTGGAAATTGTCCTGTCCTCCAGGAAAAGAAAAAATAAGTAGTTTAACAGCAATTGCCCTTCAAAACAATTACTAATTATAATGTCTATAAAGAAAAATGCCCTCGATACCATTACTCTTAATAAAGCCAAGCAAATCTATAGTAAGGAATTAGTGGGCATGTCTGCAATCAGACGGAAGAGCTCTCGGGACCAAGGCAGAAGGGGAGTCCACTCCAACAGGCTTATGAGCTTGCATTGAACACTGGAGGAGGCTCACACCTGGGGCGAACTGCTCTCAGCAAACTGGGGAGATTAGCACAGGAAATCAGGCTAGGGCAATAGGAGTTGAAGACCCAAGTGGTTTTCTCTGACCTTCCTTCCTATCCTAGTCCAGCTTTCTCCCTAACCCCTTAGCATCCTCCTACAGTAGATGTCAGCACCTGGGGCTTAGGCCTTGTGCATTAGAGCCAGCACTGCCCCTTCATCATGATCCTATAAAAGAAAGAGATGGCCACAAAGGGTTCCATCAAATTCAAGGAGCCTTGGTTTAATTTGACTGTCAGATTTCATTTGTCTGAAAGAAAGTCTTCTGTGGAGAAAACAGTAAGAAAAAAAAAAAAAGGAAGGAAAGGGACTCAGAAAGCAGAACAGAGCAGGGTGAATAAAGGCACACAGAGGCAAGGGTCAGTTCTGATTTGAGACTCTCCATTATTTACCTGCTGTGAAACCTGGGCCAAATCATTCCTTCTCTCTGATCCTTAGACCTCGAAGCCTCACCTATTAAGTGAGGAAAGCCAGTACAGGAAACCTTTCGTCCTTGTGTTCAGTTACAGATGCCAGAAACCACTTTAGGGGCTGTAAGGGGAAAAGAATTATTAATTATCATGTATAAAGCAACTTAGAAAGCTATGGGAAGGCTCAAAGAGTTGGACATGGTTAAAAATAACTCCCTGGCTTCCTAAGTCACCCTAATTGCTGAGCAGTAAATCCAAGATGTCACCATGTCAAGAAGAAGATGGCTGCAGACCCAAACAATCTCTGCAAGGATCCACAGAGGCAGCAGGTGGCGTTAGGCTTTCACCCCATCTAACTCAGCTCTGCCTTCAAGATGCAGAAGCTCGCCACAGGTACACGCACCTCTCATTCAAGCTCCTCAGGACTCTGAGGCATGAGGCCTGTAGGTTGGGGGCTAGCTTCAGCAGCTTAGCAAGACTCTGTCTCAAGATATAAAACCAAAACCAGAAAACTTCCAAGAGAGGATGGGATTGGTAGAGCCCGAATCATATCCAGAATCCTGTTTGCAAAGCTGTCTGGAAAATGGAGATTTTAGCATCCTAGATAGAGGATATAGAGAGAAGACATAGACTGACAGCACAGAAGAACAAAGTTGACAGAAGCTGATAGACAAGTTGAAGGATTCAATCTCCAAAGCATACCACCCAGGTATTCCATGACCACTAAAAGAATTAGATGAGGTTGTGTTTATGCTCTGTGCTCCCGCAGAGCTTTATCAGTAGGAGGTTCTCAGTACACACCGGTTCCTTTCTCTTTCCCAACATTGTGCTGCAGGCTGGTCTTAAAAACTAACCTAAAAGAAGAGGAAATAAAAGAATGGATTTTCCTAAGCTACCTGTGAGGTATATTGAGACATCCTCAATTTATCAATGTTACCAAACATCTGAGTTCATTCCATTTAAAGCATCTCTTATCACCACAGAAAGATGGCATCACTTAACATTACCTTAAGATTGGACTCTCAGTAAACAAAAGTTTCCTAGAGGCTCCCTCTAAATAACTGCATTTATTTTATTGCTTTAAACACCATTTATTAGGCACCTACCAGATGTCAAGCAGATGTGATTCTCCAAAGAGTTAACAGTCTAGAAAGCAGCACTGCACAAAACTTGTAAGACTACAAATTCCGATAAAGGCTGAGAGATGAGAACAGGGTGCCAGGAGCCAAATAAGTAAGGTCAGGCTAATTATGTTCAGGAAGCTAGGAACACCTCCTGAAGAAGAAATGTCTAGCTAAGACCTGAAGAAAGCATAGACCAGGAATGAAAGCAGGGCCAGGAATAGCTCAGCGACACTGCGCCTACCTGGCAAATGCAAGATCCTGAGTTCAATTCCCAGTTCCAAAAAAAAGGTTAACCAGGCAAAGAGTGGGCAGGAAGAGTGCAACTGACAGAGGCGGCACAATGCGGAGGCTGCTGCTTGGGAAGACGGAACAGCACCAGTGTGACGAGAGTGTGCAGAGGGAATGGAGTGGGAATGACCTTGGCCACACAAGCACAGGCTACTATCTAGGTGACATTTTCCCTGAGGTTGGAATCCGGATATGTGCAGCAATTAGCATTTCACAAAAATAACCCTGGAGGCAACGTCTGCATCATAGGCTCTGCTCCATGAAAGTGAGTGCTGTTAACCCTTCTTTAGGTATGTTTGAGAGGCATGAAATAGTCAGGAGAGGCCAGCAGCAGCAGCAGCAGCAGCAGCAGCAGCAGCAGCACAGCCTCCTCCTTGTCCAGGTCTAGCTGCACCGCTCCTGGAAGGCCCATCAGGCCTCCCCAGCTGAGCCTCTCCTCAGAAATCCTGCCGGGCTGCACCCAGCAGAGGCATCATACCGCACCCCGGCTTGTGGCAGCTGGCTGGGCTATAGCGTCAGCTAGCATCACTTGAGCAGCTCAGGTTTACATGCTCACCCCTTAGGCCCTCAGAAAAGGCAGCCTCATCTTGCAGAGGGTTCTAATGAGCATGGCTACACCTACCCCCACCCCACGACCTGTGCACAGGCTGCTTGCTCTGCAGGGCAAGATTCCTGCCTACCCTGCACAGAACTAGATCTCCCTCATCTTCCACACCTTCAAATCTCATGTCACAGTGAGGAGGCCTTGGCCACGGACTCATTGTTCTCAGAACTTCCTATCTGCAGATGCACTGCATACCTTGAGTCACTTGTCTACGGCTGCCGGCCTACCAGATGTCACACTCCACACGTGTCCATTTTGTTTCCTGCTGCATTTCCAGGGTAGTGTCAGGTGCATACACAGTAGCTACTCAATACATGTTTGATTTGTGAATAATCAATAGTGTACTAAAACCTAATTAACTTTCCAGCTCTCTTTTACTCTTCATTGAAAATAAATGCTAATGTTAACCTGCTAGCTATTCTACTGTTGGGCAAGGGCCTGGAGGCACAAAGACGAATTAGACATGGTTCCTGTGTTTAACACTTCATAGTGCAGGGAACAGACAGGTAAATAAATACGTTTATTGCAATGTAACATGAATATGAGGAGGGGGAGAAAGAAAAGGGGGAAGGGAGAGAGAAAAAAGAGAAGAGAAAGAAGAAAAGACAGTAAGAGAGAAAGAAAGAGAATCAGAGGAATATTTTCTTTTAATATCTTAGGTGACGGAGGACAGCATCCTACTGAACACATACTACTTCTTCTCTGAATTTCTACAGAAAAATAAATGCAATAGACATCTATGGTTTGGCTGCCTAGCACCTATTCCCTCTTATTGCCAACCTAGCAGAGCAGCTCCCTGCCTTGTCAGCCCACTTCTGCATGGGGAGAAGATGGAGCCAACTCAGCACCTCCCCCAACAGTGGACAGTGTGGGCCCAGGCCCATCCAATCTGCACTTCCAGTCCCCAGGAGCAGTGTCTTAGGAATGCTCATCAGACAGCGTACAGTCAAAGAGAGTCAGTATTGGGGTTCCTGGGAGAACCAATAAGAAAGAAAAGCTTTCTTGTCATGGGTGGCCAATTTAAACTGGGGAAGCCCATCGCATACCAAGAGGTGACACCTCCTCAAGGTGAAGCTTGCGTGGAAAGCAAAGGACTTGAGAGAAAAGGCACTTCTGAAGATACAGTGAGCACCTGCATCCAGCTTGACCCTCCTAGACTCTGCGATGGTGGCTCAATAATTTTTTTTGGTACCAGGAATCAAACTCAGGACCTCATTCATGCCAGGTAGGTGCTACCTGCTAAGTGGTATCTCCAGCTCTCAGTAATACTTTGTTTAGTCTTAAAACCAAACACTACTACCACTTTTTGAAAGCCAGGGACTGTCCTATGCATAAGATGGCTAGAATCACCTGGGGCTTCTGCTGAGTAGGTGTTGATAACCATCTTCTCTGCCCAGCTGTGACAACCAAAGATATCTCGTCATTGTCAAATGTTCCCTCAGGGGAATCACCACAAATAGAGAACCACTGACTGAAACCTATTTGAATTGGTTTGTATTGCTTGTGACCCATCTAAAAATTCCCTACCCAGTATCCAGGAATAATTCCCACTCATACAGTTCTTTGCCTTTTGTGCTACTCAAAACTTCTCTCTATGGGGTTTGCTTTCCAAAACTAGCGAGTCAATTTCACACTTTTTAAGTACTGGAGTAAATGAAAGGAAGCCAATCAGATCAAAAACAACTTAGATCTCAATTCTAGCCCTTTTATACACTGCATATTTGTGTACATTGATTTTGCCTTTTCTACCCTTTAAAAATTTAAATATCTTCTCACATTTACTTCCTTTATTTTAGAATTTTCAGCAGTCAATTTTTTTTATCCATAGACCTTGCCTTTGATGGGAAATTAATCAATAAGATATTATATTTTTGCCAGATTATTTTAAAGAAACATAACCAGCATCTTTCTCTCCCATTCATGGCTTTATTGATTATTCAGTGAAATCAGAAAGCTGGAAGATTCCATGCGGTGCTCCTGAAACCCCATTCCACTAACCCCATCACAGTGACTTTGTCCCTCAGAGCCATTTCTACTTTTTTTTCTGTTTTTTTTTTTAATTTTATTTTATTGAGAAACAAATTTCAATGAGACAGTTTCAAAACTGATTAATAGGACAGTTTCAATAATTAATACATGGTACATTGTTATCTTCTTAGTGGTTATCCATAGTACAAGATGCGGACAGAATATCCTGCCCAAACATTATTAGTACAAATCTTTCTTCTCATTGAATTAAATGAAAGTAGCTGTATATCTATCCTAACTA
>NDGN011447768.1:2500-14638 GCA_002564285.1 Tympanoctomys barrerae
CTTGGCACCAACTGTCGTGCAGGGAGTGGCTCTCCTGGTGTGGCATCTGAAGCAGGTCGGCCCTGGCTTCTCAGAGGCGCTGAGTTCTGGGAAAGTGAAAGTGGAAGCTGTCAGACCTCTCCTGGCCTTAATGGTGCCCTGCCTCCACCCTGCCACTAGACGCAAGGCCTGCGCCAACCCAGG
The DNA here is from genome assembly GCA_002564285.1 of Tympanoctomys barrerae. NCBI lineage: Eukaryota > Metazoa > Chordata > Mammalia > Rodentia > Octodontidae > Tympanoctomys > Tympanoctomys barrerae. The sequence goes on from NDGN011447768.1 coordinate 2,684, forward strand.
GAAACCAGGGAGAACACCAAGGCTCGTGGCAGCAAGAGTGTGTGACATTGGACGTGGTAGTGCATGCCTGTGATCCCAGCACCTTGGCGGCTGAGGTAGGAGGGTCTCAAGTCTGAACTCAGCCTGTGTGACTTACCAGCATAGTGAGACATTGTCTTGAAATAAAAAGTAAAAAGACCTGGGGACACAGCTCAGTGCAACGGCGCAAAGGCCCGGGGTTCGACCGCCAAAAAGAAAGAGAGAGGGACTGAGCGCCTGCTTAGGCAAGTACAGGGACTGGGGTTCAATCCCCGGCACCACACGCAGCGGGCTGAGCCGCCCACCGAGACCGAGCATGGTGGCGCATGCCTGTAAATCCCAGCACTGGGGAGACTGAAAATAGGAGGATGACTCCAAGTCCGAGCTGTGCAGTGAGCCCCTACATGAAATCCATCAATAAAAAAATAATAAAAATAAAAATTAAATTAAAAAAGAGAGATGAGATGGTATCTTTAGAATGACCCTCTTGGGCACACCATCCCCATGGTGGACAGAGGCACCAGAGTGTGTCCGTCCAGACCTAAAATGAATCAGAGAGCTGTAAATAAAGACCCCGGCACTCAGCCTTTGCTCTGCCTTCCCCCCCCCCTCCAATCCAGAGGGGTAGATGGTCCTGATGTTCCCAGTGTTCACTTTTCACTCTCCAGCCTGAACTCACAGCAATCTTCCTGCCTCAGCCTCCTGCACAGTAGGGTTCCAGATGTGTGTATCACCACACCCAGCCTCCAAGGCCTTTCTTAAGCACCTATTAGGTTGCAATCTATATGGAGCCCTACTGTGTGTCTCAGGGCACCATGCTAAGGACAGAGGAGGAAGAGAGTTGGCCTCTGCCACCCCCCCACGCCACCCCTATAAACACCCTACAGGGTGAGATCCAAGAGGCAGCTGTGCAGGGACAGAGTCCAGAGACAGTGCTGAAGGATGCCTGGGCCACCCGGAGGGGACAGAAAAGGAAAAGGAGACTGTAATCCGGACATCCAGGAGGCTGAGTCAGATCACTGCAAGCTGAAGGCCAGGCAGGGCCACACAGTCCAAGACCATCCTAGGCCTCGCTTCCAGGAGGGGGAATCTCTGTTCAGTAGACTTGGCAGGTGCCACAGTTGTGTCCCTTCGGGCCCCGCAGTGGGTACACACGACATCCTCTTCCAAAGGGGAGGTTGTCTTTGTAAAAAGGTTGCATCCCTGGAGGTCTTTCTAGGATTAAAATCTCAAATAACTTAGCCCACTCACCTTTGAAACAATGCAATGGTTATTTTTTGTGGTTTTATTATTGTGGATTATTTTTATTTTATTTTTGTGGATTATTTTTTGTTTTGTTTCAGTAGTGGGGATTGAACCCAGGACCTTCACCTTGAGCTACTTCTTTGCCTAGCCCAGTTTCAAATGTGGAGTCAGGGTGTCGCTAAATTGCAGATTGCCCGGGCTGGGCTCAAATTCCCAACCTTCCTACTGCAGCCGCCTAGCCTTCACGCCCGCTGGCCCTATCTGGCTCATCAGCTCAGGTCTGACTCAGCCAGGCTGCTGTAGTCCTGAGGTCAGAGACTGGGGCTCCTTCCTGCCTCCGCCTCTGGTGGGGATGGGGAGGACCCTGAGCCCCTACACATTCATGGGATACCCAAGGGGCCGTGGCTGCCCTTTCCTCCTGATTCTGATCTGAATCCCAGGAGCTTCCAGGCTATGTTTGGGGGTGCAGAAGAGTAGCCCCCTCCCTATGAGAGGTGGCTCAAGAAGGGAGGTGACAGAAAGAGGTGCCCTGAGGTGACAGTGTTGCTCCTCAGCCTACCGGCAGGGCTGGGGCTCTTAGCACCTGGAGCTGGGCCCGCCCCTTACAGAGCGGGCAATGAGAGGTCAAGTAAGCTCAGAGAACGCGCAGCATGGGAGTGGGCATACCCCAGCGTCTACCCTGCAGTCTCTCCCTCCGGCAGAGCTCAGGGCAATGGAATGTCCAGCTTTCCCAGGGAGTGCTGAAGTACTCCCTGGAAGGCCCCCCTCTCTGGACCTGATGAGTTGGGAAATCAGTCCCTCAGGCTTGTCACCACCCCGCCCCCATCCCTGCATGGCCTCAACCTACCTTGCCCGGCTCTGTCCTTCTGGAGTCTGTGAATCCCTCCTCACCCTCTGGACTCCTTCACCCCTTTAATGATCCAGATGGAATGTCTCCTCAACTCTACTTATCACTCTCTTTTATTTGCCTGCCATCAAGCAAGGTGGCCCTGTGTCCTTGTACGGGGTGTGCACCGCATGACTCCAGGGGCACCGGTCACATGGGCCACACTGCTGCGGTCCATGTGTTTGCCTATCAGAACTGTGCTGACAGGCCTGGGGGTGAGGAGTGCGTCATGTTCGGCACCGCCCCCAGTGCCGCCCAGGTGGGATCTGTCTTCAGGAAAGGGATCCCAGCCGGTTCTAGCTCTTGCTGTGCGCGCTCACACCTGGCCGCAGTGACACTTGTAAGGAATATGCGCTCACTGAGCGGGTGACAGATGTGGTGGCTGTTTGCTGCTTGTTTGTGTTGCAGGTGAGCAAGTCCGGGTCCTCATACCCTCCGAGCAAGCACCTTCCCCCCAAGCCACCAGGGCACACGCTAGGCTCCTGGGAAAACAAAGCCGCCTACTAAGCCTTCCTGCACATGCGGAGAGGGACAGAGCGGCTGGCACTGGGCACCAGGGGGCTCGGCAGGGACCCAGTTCTGCCAGGCTTAAAGACCAGGTGTCTTCCCCCACAGAACTCTAGAGCTGTTGGTGCCTTGGGACACTTCCTTACGCCATGTCACAATAGTGAAAATAGGGACTCGCTCTCATGCTCCTCTTCGCTCCAGGCAGCAGGGCTACCTGGGGTTTACCCTGCCCCACCTGACCCCACTGGGAGAATTCATGCAAATCCCCGTCCATCCTGCCCTGTTCCTCCTTCAACCAGTTATATTCTTCTTTTCTTTCTTTTCGTTCAATACTAGGGGTAAACTCAGGGCCTTCACACGGAATTACATCACCAGCCCTTTTTATTTCGAGACAGGATCTTGCTAAATCTCTGAATTACTCAAGCTGGACCAAACTTGAGATCCTCCTGCCTCAGCCTCCCAGACTGCTGGGGTTGTGGGGTGCACTATCATATCACACCCACTGTATGCTGTGATTTCAACACATCTTCCACAAGCGCTCATGTTGGAAATAGAATTCTCTGGTTTCTTTTTTTTTTGGTGGAACCAGGGATTGAACTCAGGCCCTTGTGCTTGCTAGGGAAGCACTTATTCCACTGAGCCATCTCCCCAGCCCCTGGAAATAGAATTCTCAATGTGACGGCATCCACTTGGGGCCTGTAAGAGCGAGGCCTGACATAATGGGTCCATGAATGCTGTTTCTAAAGGCTTCAGGTTGGCTCTGAGGAGGTGTGGAGGAGAGGGGTGGCGGAAGACAGTGGCTCGAATCATGGCCACCAGGAAGGAGGGCACTAAGGGAGGAGCCTGGAGAGAGGTACTCCCTTCCGGGTCACACCCTTGTCTCTTTCTTTCAGCCAGGCCCCTCTTCCAACACAGCCAGTTGTAGCACCCCCATAAGTCAATCCCCTTCCACAGGCCCCACCTCCAAGTGCCAGAAGTATTGGGGGACATCCAGATAGAAACCATAGCAACCATGAGATGATGCACCAAGAAAGCCCTTGCTGGCAAGGGCCAGCAAGTTATAAGCCATGGACCAAATCTAGACAGCCAGGCATTTGTGTAAATAAAGTTTTATTGGAACACAGCCATGTCCATTCATTTGCATATTGTCTACAGCTGCTTGCATGTACCCTCCAAGCTGCAAATATTTACCCCCAGGCCCTTTACAGAAAGCATTCACCACCCCAGTCCTAGAAGACACTGAGTGTTCTCTCGGGTACCCCTCACCTCTGAGCCTTCTTCCTATAATTGAGGAATCTTCCTCATGAAGGATAGCTCACTGCCCCCAAGTGAAGTTGAAAATGCAGATGTGGTAGTTGGTTGAATGATGCCCCCCAAAATGTGCCACCCCAATACCTCGACCCTGAGATGAACTTTATCTAGAAAATGGTGTTTACAGATGCAACATAATTTAGGATCTCAGAACGAACCACCCTGCATTATCCCAGGGGGCCATAAGCCCAATGACATGTGTCCCCGTGAGAGACACACAGAGGGACTGGAGTATAGCCCAGTGCCAGAGCATTTACTTCGTCTGTGGCGGCTCCGTGAAAAATAGAGACACAGAAGAAAAAGGTGCCATGTGAAGATGGAGGCAGAAGCCAGGGTGCTTCAGCTACAAGGATTCTGGCAGCCACCGCCAACTACAAAAGAGGAAGATTATTCTCAGGGGACTTCGAGAAGGCAGCCCCGCAGGCACCTCACGTCTGGACAGCCAGCCTCCAGGGTGCTGAGAGAGTGCATTTGTCATGTTTGAAACCACCTGCTCAACAGGTGTTTGCTCCAGCTACCACAGGAAGCCAATGCACTCACTTTCCCAGCTTCCCTTGCGGCCAGAACACAGACATGTGACTCAGCTCACCCAATCAGATGCCTCTTGTGGATAAGGTGGGCAACTAACGGCCTAAGGAAATGGGAGCCATGCTTTCTCCATGCTGGAGAGGGGAGCAGTGACTGGAAGTCCACGGTGATTTTCCAGGTGTCCGAGGCTGCAATTTGAATTGTGGGTGACATGGATCAGATAACTGAGTCCATGCCTATGAGAAGCAGCAGTGTCTTCACTGACTGAGGGTGATGGGGTGCTGTTATTCCTGACTACACAAATTCCAAGTGGAAGTGGCCAATGGAGAACTCTACAAGCTGCTCCATGTCCTCTAGCTCCATTTTTTGAGTTTTATGTTTGGGTTTTTTTTTGTTTTGTTTTTGTTTGAGACAAGATCACACTAATGTATATAGCTCAGGCTAGTGTTGAACTCACTGCATAGGCCAGGCCGGCCCCAAACTCCTGGCAACCTTTCTGCCTCAGCCTCCCAAGTGCTGGGATTACAGGCGCACCCTACCACACCAGGCTCATTCCTTTACATTTCTTTCCTGATGAAATCAGCCAGTGCTGGTGTCCGTCATCTTCAGCAGTGTGTGAAGCTGGAGTCCTTCAGCCCAGAGGGCTGCTGGTCTGCGTCTCTTCCCGACTCTTCGCTTTGTGACATCAGCTACTGCGGGGCTTTGCTTTCACCACGGAAATCTGCACTTGCTGCAAATCAGGGCTCTCCCTGTTTGAAGAGTCACTTTATCAGCATTCTACAGGTTGTTTAGGAAGCAAAGCTGATTGATAGCTATAGGATATCTCATTCCATCCTTGTATCGAGCCGATAAGAAAGATTTTATAATCCTCTTTCTACAGATGAGGAGACTCAGAGAGATGAAATGATTGTTCAAAGTCATAAATCTCTGAGGTGATAAATCAGGGTCTGCTGATCTCACGGCCTTTAAATCAAACATCAGGCTAATGAGTACTATTTGCTTTAAGTGACAAATTAGAGACAGCCTGCACCAAAACACAAACAGGAAAACCCACACAGATTTCCACAGTAGCCAAGGGGCACTGTCACTGCGATAACTCGGTGTCTCTTTGGAAAATGGGCAGGTCAGGCCTTAAAGCACAGAGGCATTTAGATCAGATTGGAAACCCGCAGCCCGCCTGACAGCCACAACGCCCTGGATGCTTTCAGTGAAGAAAGAGGTGACTTCTGCATTTGCAGGGAGGAGACTGCAGGGGCAAGGGACAGGCTTCACCTTGATGCTCTACAAGGTGGGGACTGGCGCTGTGGATGTTGACAGATTTACCATTTGAGGGACACATGGGGCGCTTCTGGGCCTCATCAGAGGCAGGACTTTGTACTGCCTGTACCGCAGTCTGGGCAGGGCTGGGTCCCTCTTGTGTTCTGGGGAGCGAGGCAGTTCCCTGAAGTAATAAACATAGTGACCTGTGGTTTGCGACACCTACTATGTGCTCTACAAGCTTTGCTTCAAAGGCCTACAACTTTCTTTTTCTAAGACAGGTTCTTGATATGTAGTCCAGGCTGGGCTTCAACTCTCTATGAAGCCCAGGCTGGCCTTGAACTCACAGCAACACCCCCCCCCCCGCCTCAGCCTCCTGAGTGCTAGAGTCACAAGAGTGTGCTGCTGCACTCAACTTAGATTTGCATTGTATCTCCATTTTCCTGATGAAGAAACGGGGGCCTAAAGTGTTAAGACCCCTACTTGGAAGTGGCAGGGCTGGGATTTGAATCCAGGACCTTAGGACTGCAGTGCTTCAGTACTAAGCAGAATTCCACAGGATCCCTCCCAATTCACCTCACCCCTCACCCCTGAATCTCTGCGTGTGACCATATTTGGAAATAGGTCTCTGTGGATGTGATTAGTTAAGACAAAGTCCCACTGGATCACAGGCCTAATCCAATCTGGTGTCCTTACAAGAAGAGGAAGATTTGAGCCCACAGACCTGACCCACAAAGGAAAAGGACATGATGGGCACAGACAGAGAGAGAGAGACAGAGAGAGAGAGAGAGAGAGAGCAAGACAGCCTCAGGCCAGGGGACTCCACAGGGTGCCAGACACCTCAAGAGCTGGAAGGACAAGGAGGGATCCTCCCTTAAAGATGGGGCCCGGCTAACCCCGGATTCCAAGTCCCCGTCTCCCCAATAAATCCCCACTGAGATAATACATTTTTACTGTTTTGAGTCACCTTGGGCCACCCAGTCTATGGTATACGTCTTTTCCTTTTTTTTTTTTTTATGCTGAAAATGGAACCCAGGGTCTCCTGAAAGCTAGGCAAGTCCTCTGCCACACAGCTGCATCCTCAGCCCCCAAGTTTGTGACCCTTTGCTATGGCTACCCTGGGAGACTAACACAGGTACCTTGGCAAGATGGATGTTGGTGTCAGGGCCTGGGCCTGGAAGAGGGAGGGAGGGAGGGAAAAAAGGAGGGCGGGAGGGAAGAAAGTAGCTTCCACACACCTTGTCCTCAGCTGTCACTTCATCCAGTCATCTTGACTTGGCCATGTCACAATCTGAAAGATGTAGGCCCAGACTGCCTCTTTGCCCCTGACTAGAGAGAAAATAAGGGAAAGCCTAAACCAGCCCAAAGAACCAAGGCTAAAATGGCCCGGCCCTCTGTGCTCCCTCCTTTTTCTCAAGGCCACACAGCTCCAAGACCAAAGCAGGAAGAAGTGGCCCTTCTCCACACGCCATCTTGGGTTCCCTGCTATGTGCCTGTAGCCTGGTCTGTTACCCAAGACCATGGATCTCTGTCATTTATGTAGATAACATGACAAGTTGTTTAAGTTTAATTCTGATGGCTTCAGTGGTAGCCTGTGTCCATGGGTGGGTCATCTTACCTCAGAGAGACCAGGCCACACCTCATGCTCTGTGGGCTCCTGAGCAACCAAGCCACACTTCAGTGCTCTGACACACAGCTCTATTTCCAGGACTCAATCCCCAGAGACAGCGCAGCGATGTTTCTCTTTGTCTGTTGTTTGTCGCTGGGATTGGAAAGCCTACCACCATCACGTTGTGTCTGTGAGAACTGCCACAACAGGTCCCTCAGGACTGTGGTTAGACTTCGCCTCTGGAGAGGCCTGGCTGCTGGCGGAGCCTGGGAGAGGAGCACGTCACTTTCCACTTGTCACCTGTGAGAATGTGCCTCCTGTCCAGAGAGGCCTGGTCACCAGGTTCCATTCCCCACGCTGAATATATCCTTCCCTGAGTGGCCCCTGTGCCGCAGCAAGCACACAGAGCCCTTTCTGTTGGCGTGAGAGCCGAGTCCCCTCATTGTTCCCCAGCCCAGTGTTGGGGTGTCATAGCAGTACTGGCACTTCACAAGAAATAAGTAGGTTCGGGGTTGCAGCTGGGGCAATTCTCTCTCAAAGGTTCACCATCACAGCCCTAGACTATAACCGTGTTTTAGGACCTGGCACTCAAGAGGCTTTTGTAAACGACTGTAGTCTAAACAATCCCGCGTTTCATCACTGAGAATTATGACGGTTAAACTTCATTGCCAACTTGAGATGCCACACGGCACATCAGTAAAGCACACTTCCGGGAGAGTCATGGGGGCATGACCTTGGGAACTGTGTCGCTTCCTCACCTCTTCCTCTCTTTTTCTCCTGTGCTCTCCTTCCAGCTGCCACGAGGTGTTTCTTCTGTCACACCCTGCCACCATGATGCCAACACCGCGCCGCCGCCGCCTGGGACCTGGCTAACCACAGGCTAAAACCTTTGAAACTATGAACCAAAATAATAAACCACTCCTCCTTTAAATTGTGGGTGCCAGGTATTTTGTCTCAGCAGCAAGAAAGCTGACTGATACAAGAACCACCCTGATTGCCTCCTCACAGTTCTTTTAGTGGCTGAGTTGGTTAAACCAACAGAGCTGCCATCTTGGATTCCCTACTACGTGCCTTCACCCTGGTCTGGAGGGTGTGGGAGCTCTCTCCCTGTGAACGGAGTCCCTGCTCAGTGCACCTGCTCCCCACAAGTAAGGTGTTCATGAGGGGGCTGTGGACACATAGGCACACAGTCTTTGCCTAGGTATCTCAGAGGCTAAACTGAGTATTGTTCTATCTCTAAATGAAGACCCTGAGAATTATAAGTTTCTTAGGGTCTCTTCTGCCAGTCTTACCAAAGCTCTCCAGAATCAACACTCCAGGGGGTGAGCTTTCTAAGGCCCTTGCGACCCTAAACTTGGGGGTTCTCAGGACCTTCGTTCTGTATGTGTGTGTGTGTGTGTCCATGTATGTACATGCATGTGCGTATGTGTATGTGCGTGGCTTTCTCATGGGGAGATGGTGATCTTCCTGATGATGTAACACTAACAACTTTACTTCTTGAGTGTGAACCCCACATCATGCTACATTTCACAGCAATTTAGTTCTCAGACCACAACGTTGCATGATCGGGCTTATTCCCAGGGCCTGTCCTTTTTTATTCATTCAGACAGAGACTCATTAAGTTACCCAGGCTGGGCTAGAATTTGTAGACCTTGTGCCTCAGCTCCACAGCAGGCCAGAGAAAATGACTCTTATGCAGAGGGACACTGTCCCCATTTTGCAGACAAGAAAGTGGAGGTCCCTCTCAGAGCAGCCAAAGCCCACTGGGACCCATAAGATACTCTATGCTGACCCTTGGCTGCATCTAATCTGAGAACCTTCCAGAATGATGTTCTCTTTGCCTGCTTTGTGGCTCCCACAGAAAACAATCTTTCCAGCCTGCAGGTTTTCTGCCCAGAGGACATGAACAAAAGACTCCATTTACTTCTGTCTGGAAACAAGTGGGCTCTTTTTGTCCTGCAGCCCCCAGGTAAGTGGAGCCCAGCGTGGGATCCGGGTTTCCATGACCCCTGGCGTCACCTTGGCAGGGAGGTCACAGATCCCTTTGACCTGTCAGCAGAATCCCTTCAAGTCACCCCAGCTCTCCCGTGTCTAAAGGATGGCTAATCTCAGCTAAGTAGCTTGAAGTCGGGGCTGAAAAGCGCCCCTATCTCTTGCTGGAGGGCCTTGGGTCTCAGGCCTGCAGGGGGAGGGGGAGAAGAACCTACAATGATTTCAATGCAAATTGGGTTTGAAGAGACACTGGGGTTCCGGTCACCCTCAGCAGAGGGCACACCCCAGGGGAGTGTTGCCTTGGGCAAAGAATTTCCTCTCATCAGACAAAACCCAGCTAGGGTCATTTCCGGGTTTTTCTGGACCCCCAAGGGGCTGAGCAGGCCCAGCCCCAAGCTCCAGCTGGAATGTGCAGTTCAGCAGAATTCCTGGGTCTGGGCTCTGTCCTTCCCTCAGCCCCTTCTGCCACCTACACACACACACACACACACACACAGAGACACGCACAGACACGCACACACAGACACTCAAGTCATACACCCCCACCCATCACACCCCCACCCATTTGTCCACGCTTGCTTGTTTACACACTCCAGGTGCCCTTACTCCAACACGCTCACACAGAGATACACGCACGCCTGTAGACACACTACAGAAACACACATGCTGGCACATGCTCACACACACAAACATGATTCTACACGTACACAATACACACACATTTACAGACTCTAGTGGATGGTTAACTGGTGGGCAACTTGTTACACCCAGCTGTATTGAGCTAGGTGTGGCAGGCCACCGGAGGGCTGTTGTCAGTGGCATGAGACGCAGGACTGGAGAGGCTGTTGGGAGGCTGTCAGGAAAGGTATTTGGAGAAGCCACTGGAGCTGCTGGAAGCTGTTGGTTCTCCTGGGCTGTTTTGCTGGGTGACCTTGTTATGCTGGTTTTCCAGAAGAGCTTGGATGTTCTTGTCAGAGGAGGAGCTTGAGACCTTTGTTGTCACTGAGATGGGCTGTGGTGCACCTTGGGAAGTTCTGGTCCTCACCTTGAGCATCGCTTTCTGGATCTGGAGGGGGAAGATGGTGCACAGCTGAGCATCTTAGAGAAGCTTGTCGTGTTGGCTTTCTTGATGGAGACTCAGCTTTCCTCATTGCCAGAGGAGCCTGGAACCTCCCCATTGCCGAGCATGGCCGTGATACTTGTTTGGGGAGCTCTGGTTCTTTATCTTGAGCATTACTCCAGTTCAGATCCCTCGGCCTGCTGGCTCAGTTCCTTCATCCCGCTGGCACAGACTTCCTGGCTTCCGCCACTGACCTTTGGGCCTTTCCAACACAGATGCATGAAATGGGCCTGCAGGCGACATTGTCATGGGCTCAAGGCCTCCAGCTGGACTTGCAGGAGGCACTGAGATGAGCTCTAGGTTTTCAGCTGGACTCATGCAGGACATTACTGTGGGATCCAGGCCCTCGGCTAGATTCTTTGGTCTTTAGTGTGTGGACAGATTTCCTGCACTCTTGGTAGATGATTCTTTGGATGATTCATTATAAAATAATCTAATAAAATATGTCCTGTATTGTGCTATTCCCCTTGAAAAAACCCCAAACCGTCACACACACACACGTGCAACATGAACACACACATTTTTTTTAGGGGGGAGTAGTCCAAAAGCGTGGACTACTACTATGTAGTCCAGGCTGGCCTGAATTCTAAGTGATCCTCTTGCCTCAACCTCCCGAGTGCTGGGGTGACAGGCACACACATTGTGACCAGCTCACACATGCACCCTAAAATACACCTTCACACATGTTTACATACACAATCACATGGGTGTGAACAACCCAAATGCTCACTGGCCTTTTCCCCCACCCCCAAATTCTTTCCCCCTTGGGACCCTTTTTCTCACCACAGGACTCTCCAGATCTGAGCTCCTCAACCAAGGTCCCCAGCCACCTGGCACACAACAGTGCTTCTTTTTATTCTTCTGCAAGTGGATCTCTTAGGCATTGCAGGATGGCCTTGAACTCACTACATAGTCCAGGCTGGCCTCAAATTCCTGGAAACTCTCCTGCCTCAGCCTCCTGAATGCTGGGATTACAAGCATGTGCCACTACACCTGGCAGCAAGTGCTTCTTGAGTTTGATGGAGCTTCGTCTTCAGTGAGTGGGCTTCTCTCTGCCCTTACCCCACAGAAAAGCCAAGGGAAGGAAGAAAAGATTGAAGCTGCTTCCCATTCTGGGGCCTGGGTGAGGGTTCGAAATCCTCCCAACCACCGGGAGAGATACAGATGGTTTCTCCATGACTCCACTCAGTCAGAGAAACTCAGTGACTCAACTGCCGATTGACTAATTGTTCCCCCAAAATATTTATAGAGCATCTAGTATTGTCAGGCCCTGTGCTGGCCCCAGTGAACAGGACAGGGACCAAGTCCTTGGCTGCCTCTCCCTGCAGGGCCTGAGTTGAGGTCCCTGGGTCTTCAGCCCGGGGGCGGGTCCCTTCCTCTATCATTATGTGTGGCTGTGTTACTTTAAAGACAGCAATCACTGGGCCGGGGAGATGGCTCAGTAGGATAAGTGCTTGACTGGCAAACACAAGGATCTGAGTT
>NDGN011447770.1:0-19930 GCA_002564285.1 Tympanoctomys barrerae
AAGAAAGAAAGAAAGAAAGAAAGAAAGAAAGAAAGAAAGAAAGAAAGAAAGAAAGAAAAGGATGTGCTGGATGTCATACATAGAATGTGGTCATCATTAGTCCTGAATCTTTGTAAGTGGCATGTGGCACATGTGTAGCTGCTCTGGGGACTTCCTGAAGCTAGCAAATGACAGGATACTCTCCATTCTAGGTGGCTGGGTCTCAGGAAAAGACCCCTGATCCTAACTTCTAATCATCAGGCAAGCCAATGCCAATTGATGCACAGTTTGGCACAAGAGCTACAGCACAGCAAGGGGACTGGGACGGCACAGTGTCAACAGGACAACGTGGCATCTAACACCCACGAGCAGGTAAGAGAGCCCCTGAGCAAGCAGACCACAGTGCCAACCCCAATGGCTAAGAAGCCTCAGAAAGCAAAGTGGCAATAAAAGCTTTACAGCTACCCCTCTTTACGCTGAGTGTTCTCTTTCTAAATTAAAAGTCGTTTTCCATTTTTAACAGCCCCTACAATAACACTTTATAGAGCACTCTCTTTTCACAGAGCACTTTATAGTCATTAGTTATTTAATCCTCAGAGGTGTCTCCGGAGGCCAACAGGCAATGGACTCCCTTTCTCCCCTCTCCTTGTCCCAAAGAGCAAGAGCTGGGTCCCAGGCATGCATGCCGGATGCAGGTGGCCACGCCCTATGACTGGGGCGACTGACTCCACGTGAATCATAAAGCACCTAGCCTGCATGTGTTATGCTTATTAGCACTTCCAGATCTATGCTATTTTAAACACTGATGAACTGTTTTTAGCAAGAGAATTCCATGTTTGCCTTGGCTCCCCCTTAGCAGACACCAAGACTAACTGTTGAGAGTGGTAAAGATTTTGTTACAAGCTTTGAGTTAACAATCCCTTCAAAATGTGTTTGTGGCTTGAAAAGGCAGGCAGACATCGCCAGTCAATTCAGATATAACTTCCTGTGCTCAGTGAAACTCATCCACAAATGGTAAGGCATTTCTGTTTCACTGAGGAATTTCTACTCCAATCAGATCAAACTCCAAAGTCTACCACACACATGCTATGAATTTTTCTAGCTTCTCTCTGTAGTTATTTCATTGACTGAATAGTTATGGAAGGTCTAGGATGTACAAGACCTAGCTGAGGGACACACAGGACAAGATGGTACAGGTACACGGCTCTTACACTTATGGATCCGACAGGTAAGGAGTGGATATGTGATGAACACGTGGCTTCTATAGTACAAGACAGCAAGTGCACAGTGCCAAGATGCAGTGGAGACAGGATGCCACACGGAAACGCAGAGCACAGTTGCTCCTATCTAGTTGGTGGAGAACCAGAATGATTTCCTAGAGAAGACAGCAAAGCCGGATCTTTCATGGGGTGGTGGGAAGACATTTCTGATGCCCTCAATACTGTGATATCAAAAGACTGGTTGGAGGGGCTGGGGAGATAGCTCAGCAGACTAAGTGCCTGCCTGGCAAGTGCAAGAACCCATGTTCGATCCCTGGTACCACATGGTGTGGTGGCCCTCAACCACAGGTGTTCTGTGCCGGCCCTGATACTGGGCATGGTGGCACACATCTGTAATCCCAGCACTGAGGAGGCTGAGACAGGAGAATTGCTAGAAGTCTGAGCTGTGTAGTGAGGCCCTGTACTAAATAAATAAATAAATAAATGGCTAGAGGTGTGCAAGAGAAACATTGGTGCCCACATGTACAGTATGCAATGGGAAAACAAAGGATTTTTTTATTATATCATTAAAGAAACCCCACCCACTCCAAGCTACTATCTTTTTTCATATTTTTCACAGTTTGCATCATCAATTGTCTGTGTATTTTTTCTGTCCCATCACCATCATCATCACCATCTGCCACTAGAGTACAGACCCCACTTAATCCAACTAGGCACGCACAGTGCAGCATGGCACCATGGTAGGCCCTCAAATAAACACAGAATCAGTTGCCTGATAAGTTCCTGTCACAGCAACTGCAAAGGTGTCCTATCACCAGTTTTAGTTCTAGAAGGTCTATGGTTCTTTTTATTCAAACCCTCACCCTCTGTCTGCCAGGTTTTGGGAGCCTTGACTTTATTGTTCTTTTGCTCAAACATAAGCTGAAACAAATATGTCACAGTCTCATGTCTGAGACCAAACGTTTTGAGGTCCCTAGTGACAGCCATTCTCCCAGCAGTCCACTGCGCAGGGCAGCAAGACTGACAGAAGCCCAAGGGCCCAGTGCCAAGACCTGGCCTCAGTAGATAATCTCTGCAAACTCACAGTCACAGACAAGAGGGAGAAAGAAGGTGCCAACAGATGCTGGGAACATGCGGTTACCTCCTGGGAAGAAACAAATTGGGGGGTGACCCCCCAGAATTTATCAGCTCTCTCTTCTCATGCAGCCCAATGAGAACTCAAGGAAGAGTGCCTACATCTCTATACTATGAGCCTTTGTCATTAGAAGACCTTAACATTAAAAAGGAAGAAGGGGAAGTCAACCCCAACCATCCCAGACTCCAGATGCCTTTCCTTCTCCTGAGATCTGTTCACCAAGGATCTTCAGGACGTACACTTACCATACATAGGGGCCCACAAATAAAGCTCAACAACGAAGTCCATGGCATATGGGGTGTGAACCCCCAAACTTGGTGCTATTCAGCAACGTCCACTCGGCCAATTCCAGCACATTCTCTTTGGCCCCTCCACATTTAAGATAGTGGCTGGACACGAGCTTATAGGTGGCATCCACCCCCGTCCAGGGCCTCTCGCAACTGGGAGGCATGGCTTCACACAAAATATATTTTTCAGGACCAAAAAGATAATTGAGACAGAATGCTAAGCCAGTGTGATTTTAGGGGGATTCATCTAAAAAGCCTAATCATGGCTAATTCACCACTGGCGGCCACCCTGGGATTTCATGCAGAGCGCCGGTTTCGCTAAGGTAATTGGTGCTATCGAAACAAGCCAGCGCTCTGCAGTTCGCAGCTTCCCTCCTCGCCTCTGGGCAAGAAGAGGATCAATATTTGTTAGGATTGCTTCTTGTTCCAACAATGTAAGATTTACAATACTAGCCGGGATTCTCACTTCGTCTTCACACAACTCATCAGCGGAACCCAATTACTAACCTCAGACAAACAACATTAACATGAGCCTCTATGCTGGTTTATTGCCCTTCATCCAGTCTCATTTCAGGGTCTTCAGGCAGTGCCACTATAACAGATACTACACTTTAAAGTGTGCTCCAAGGAATAAATTCTCAGTCTTTCATTACTCGTACCTTGATTTACTTCATATCATCTTGCCGCTATAGACAAAGATAACACACTGTAAATTACAGCCATCCTGTCTCGTAGTTTCCAAGGTAGGGGGAAGGCAGGGAGTGATGCTTTGGCTTCACAATTAGTGCTGGGCCAGGCTGCATGGCTCCCACACTGCCCACTATTAGCTGATGTTTATTAACCATTTGCAAAGCTTGGATTGGACACGCACATCACTTGCCCTTACCTCCGATGCTCCCTCCTGCCAGAGAGCCCATTAAATTAGAAAAACTTCAAAGCTAAATGAAAATATGGTTTCCTCTGGGCTTTGTTATGTCCCCTGGTGGGGTCGTAACATCACTCACATACCTTGGTGCAGGAGGTAACACAGCAAATTAGTTTAATGTACAGACCCTTACAGAAACCACGTCCTTGTGAGCAACCGGTTCAACATCTCCTGAACTGGGTGTCACTTCCAGTAGCATCTTCATTTCTCCATATCAAACCCTCAGCAGAACCTCAGCTAACTTGACCTACCTTTGCCCAGCATTTCAACTAATGAGAGAGCTTGGGTGAGGAGAAACCTACAGGAACAGTCATTGGAAAAAGTCCTTCAAGTTAGCTGTAGCAGTACCCCCTTATTTGCCCTACAATTTCCTCCATCCTCCATCCTATTCCAGTAGCTGATAACTAAGAACATTAGTTTTATGCGACTTGTCAAGCTCAAATGAAAAGAGAGCTAACTTTAATGACACTGCAATTAATCGCCCCAATAGACAGACAGCTAAAAGACAAGATATTGACTTCATTAAGGATAATGTATTATGTCATTAAGTTGGTAGGGTCACCTTGTGTATCATACACGCCTGCTAATATATTGGCATTTTCCTCAAATAAGATAAATTCAAATATGAGTGATAAAGCTGATTAGAAAATGTTTAATCTAAAGAGACTACTTTCCTTATATCCCCGCTCCACAGCCCCAGGTGGAAGCGAAGTCATAAGAAACCATTATAGACTCAAGATTATCTCAAGTATCAGATCCAACTCATTCATAACATGGTCCTTCCCCACCTTCATTTCTACCATTCAAAGGGGGCCTCACTGATGAAAGGGAAACTCCATGGTCCCCTCGCTTGAGGTATGGGAGATGTTGCTTTAGACACAGTGCCTGGTTCACCGTGAATTCTCACGTGCCCAGATAATTCAAATGAAAACAGCCACATGGATGGTGTGACACAGGGCCTGGGGTTAGCCCTGCCCAGGCCACGCTCCATCCTCAGAGCTGCTAGAATGGGAAGAGGAGTCGTGACACAACACAGCTCCCAAAGGACCATTCTTTTTTTAACGAGCTAACTCCTCTTTGAGGCTCATCTAAAAAGAGTTACTTGGCTTAAAATAAAGTCTCTTTCATTTAGAGTGGAACATTCACAAATTAAGATATATCTGCCAAAGCTTTTCCTGGCATCTTCACATAAATTAAAAAAAAAATAGTTATCTCTTTTCAACAAGTTCGGCAAAAATGTAATCATAGTTTAAATGTTGTCTGAGGTTGAAGAATTCCCATGGACAGTATCTTGTCATTCCTCAAACTGGGAATTGGTTCCACAGCAACACTGTGTGTGTTAGGACTTTTTACTTCATTTACATATCATACATTTTACCCATTTAGTTAGATTTTAATTTATAGGTAAGTAAGAGAAAGGACTAAGTCCATAGACAGTATTTGGATGAGAATTAATCAAAATAAAATATTAGAATACAGTAGTAATTGCTGAATAAAGTACTGAATGCTATGGTCTAAATATTTGTGCTCTCCCTAAATTCATATTTATATCCTTACCCTTACAGTGATGGCATTAGGAAGAGGGGCCTTTGGGGGTGTGGCTGATCAGGAGGGTGGAGCCTTCATTAATGTGATTAGTATCCTAATAAAAGAGGCCCCAAAGAGCTTATTCATCCCTTCTGCAATGTGAGGACACAGCAAGAAGATGCTGTCCCTGGACCTGAAAGTCAGCCACCACCAGACACCAAGCCTGCCACCACCTTGATCTTCCATTTCCCAGCCTCCAGAACTACAAGAAATCAACTTCAGTTGTTTATAAGCCAACCAGTCTATGGTAGTTTGTTGTAGCATCCTGAATGAAATCAGACAGGGACTCTAAAAGACACATGTGAATGTACTTGTTAGATATTTGTCTATACGTATACAAATAGACTTATATTTAGATTATGTCTAGATATACTATTGCATCCTGGCATCATCTACCAGAGGAATGATGCATCCTCCTGCACAATTTTTGTCATTCTAAAGACAATTACATTATGCTCTACAGAAGTGAAGAAAACTGTCCACATTTACAGTTAGCAGCAAACCATAACCTCACTCGGCTCTTTTGCAGGTCACAGGGCTATCTTCCATATCTCTCCACATCATCTGTTCTCTACACACATATACGCATTTATAAATCCACTTTCCATACCCACAGAGAAGGCTTTCTGGATTGTGTATCTCTTACTAGAGTATAGAAATATGGAAGTCAATGGACTGTGTTTTATAAACAAAGATGATTAAAAAAAAAAAAAAAAGGAAGTCCATGTTCTAAATTTAACCAAGCACAAGAGTAAAAAAATTCACTGCTTTCTTATTTAGAATCACTCTTTTAAGATGAAATGTAAATAAAATAAAGAGGTAGACACGCCACAGTCTGGAGATCCAAACAAAACCTCTGGTCTGATGTCCCTAAGAAGCTTCAGAGCCATACCCCGCCCCCCTTTTTTGCTACTGACATTTAAATAACTTGCTCGATTTTTCTAAGGCTCTGAGAGGAGGAGGTCAAGCTTGGCAGCGGTGGAAGCACAGCACCCCAGTTGCTATGGATAGATGCTGTCCCGAGGGAATAAGAGGGGACTTTCTGCCACTCCCTTGCCAAACTAGCCACTAATTATGGATACCTGCAGTCCTCCCTCAGGGCCACGCTCTCCCTCTTAACCCTAACCCTCATATTTCCTATTATTTCCATTAAGGTTGTCAAAACCAGAAGTTTGGGAACCTTTCTCCGTGACCTTGGCATTTCTTTGCAGGCTTAACGTATTGGCATTTTTTTTCCTCTGACTGCATCTCTTCTCATTTGTCATGATTATTGCTGAATTTTTCAACTGTCATTCCCAAACGTAAATCAATGGTTGTCTACTTCCCCTTTGTCATATCTGCACAGCAAACAGCCTTTCCCTTCTAAATGAAGCTTCCTCCCTTTCCATCCATTAAAAGGGGCCTGTCTGAAGGAGAAGTCAATCCTTTGTTAGGTCATTGCATTTATCACGCTTCCAATCAGTACCTGACACACTTATTCAGCCAGGTCTTCAACCACACAATCATTGTTCATTCGGGGGGTTTTGCTGTAATTTATTTATGCATGGTGTTTTCACGATCCATCTTGGGCAGTTTTAAATTTTTCACCCCTTGCCTTTCTCCTCCTTGGGAACCTCAATGCTTTGAGGGAACATGGGAGATGGGAGTGGGGAATGTACAGAAAGGGACAGGAGGGGGTGGGGAGGAAAAGAATAAGGAGCTTTGTGCCTGTGGCAGCAGCGGGCTGTGAGCAAGTTCTGTGTGCAAGTGGAAGAAATAGGAATCCAAGACCTAGGAGCCCCAATTATGGGAAACTCATGCAAGCCAGGAGCTCCTCTGACCAGGAAGAACTCCATGATGTCCTCCATGAGAGAGAAGTCCCACCAAGTTTCATAAGAACTCTATTTTTAAGCAGAGTGACTGCAACGGTCCTAGAGGACTCTGGAAGAGGAAAACTGTTTCAAAAAGAAAAAGAAGTAACTTGGGTTTCCAAGAATTCACACTGCCTTCACACAGCTGCTAAAGAAGAAACAAACCAGGATGTGTTGCCAGGAAGCCTCCAGATGAGCATGGGGCTGGCACCAACACCACTCATAGGCACACAATGAGGTGCCCAGACAGTGGCCCAGCAGTACCTGCCTTGCATTGTCAGGTTTCTCTTCCTCACCCACCTCAGCCTCACTCTATGCCTACACCACCTCTGCAAGGTTCTTGTTATCACCCACCCTCTGGCATCGGCACATGTTCTGCCTCCTGCTGCAAGGAAAATATTGAAGAACAAGGGCTGGATCTCTCCTTCCCTAGAAATGCCTTCAACTCCAGGTTCAGGGTCCTTCTGGCTGCCCAGCCCCATCCTGGTCACTCATCTCTGCCATAAAGGCAAAATAAGACAAGGAAAGTTGATAATTTTAAGTCACTTTGTTTCTGTGTCCCTCCTCCCTTTCCTCAAGAAAAACTTCCAGAAATCAACAAGTCCATATATAAATAAATAAGAAAAGGAAGTAGAGGTGGGTGTTATGACCTGTGTTTATACCACAATGAATAACAGATAAAATATTTATTGTCCTTAGATCAGCAGGCAATGCCTTTTACTTCTCAGAATCTACAAACACCTTTTGCAGATTCAGGAGTTAAAGTCCACTGTTGCTGAATAAGTCAGCTAAGGCTTCAGTACTAACAAAAAGATGAACACTGCCTGGTACTCCAAGCATAACCTGCTCATGGAAATCCTAAGAAGTATTTTGACACACTCGCTCTTAGGGCTGCTGTTTACAGTGGAGCTGGACAGTGTCTGCATAGCCAGACATGGCAGTCCTACGTAAGTGCAGGGAAACAGGAAGTAGATAGTAGTCTTCACCACAACACTTACAAAGGCATAAGCTTTTCAAAACAAAGCTCATTGAGCAGGATGCCACTACAGGTAACATTATAATCCAGCCAATAATGTAAAGACACCAAAAAAGAGTGTGCTAGCGTTGTCTACATTTTACCTAAAACCCTTGTACTCAACACATCTATCCTGCACATACTTCATGAGGCTGTTTCTAAGCGGTGTGAGTGAGTCTAGAGAACTAGGTACACAGTGTAGTAGCTGCATGTAGAGAGAAGAATTACTGCTTCACCTTCTCAATGGCCATGGAGCAATGTATAGGGGCATATATGGTTCTTTGGACATGCTGTGACCTCAATTATTATGTTAGGAAACCACCTCGGGCTGGATCCACTGCTCTTAACAAAGACTGAGTCTTATTTCTTCTTCATCCAAAGACAACAAGCGGGCAGAACTAGGCCCAGAATATAATCTTGTCAAAATCCTCATCCAACCATGGATACAGGTATTCAAAGTAGTCTTGAGTTATTTCCCCATTAGTAATGCATCAGAGCCAATTTCCATGGTTGAACCTGGAGTGACAGGTTGAGGGATGAAGAGTCCAGTGAATCTCACTGGCCAATCTCCTGCGGCATCCTCCTAGGACATCTCTGTAGCTTGAGTAGCCTTTCAGCCCGATCATTTGCTTGAAGGTGATGAGGCAGGATGGTGACAGCTGAGATAAGGTTCCTGTCCACAACTTCCTTAAATTCAGACCCACTGTCAGAAATGATAACATCTGGCAGGCCATGTGCTGAAAGTACCTGTGATTATTTCAGAAAAGGCTAGAACTAGAGTGTCTGTGGGCACCTTGAATCATTTTCAAAGGGAGGCTATGCCTGGATAGCTCTGCAGAATTAATACTAATTCCAGACTAAGCTTTGATCCTACAACTTTATAAAACATTTTTCATATACACCATTTTTGCAGATTATTGCAAGTAGGCTGGCATTATTCTTAACAGTCTTCAATGTTATTATCCATTCTAGACTCCATGAATCCAACGTTTAGTTAGTTGTTTAATGGAAAAATTTATAAAAGTATATTGCATTTAGACAATGACCAAGACAAAGTAAGGACTACGATCTGGAATAAACAACATTTTTTTTTTAAGGTTTGGACTTGCAGACAGATAATTTACTCAGGCTAGATCTTAATAGTTGAGTTCTTTAATGAGTATCTGATAGCCACTCCTTTTATAACAGCCTACTAGAAGAAGGGTCCTAGACATGCGCTTGTCATCCATGTGACTTGACCAGTGAGCCTCTACAGTCCAGAAACTTTTAAATCAAAATCACAAACAAGTGCCAGCCAGAGAGCTCAGTGGACTAAAGTGCCTGCTTAGGCAGAATGTAGGGACCAGGGTTCAATCTCCAGCACCACAAGCCATGCTGGCCCTGCCCCCAGGGCACACTGAGATGGTGACTGAGTCTGAGTGTGGTGGCATACACCTATAATCCCAGTGCTTGGGAGGCTGAAACAGGAGGATCACTGTAAGTCCAATCTATGTAGTGAGACCCTGCACACCCTTTACTAAATACATTTTTTAAAACCAACACAAAATCACAAGATTTTTGGCAAAAGAGCATCAGTGTTTATTAGTCTTCTATGTTCATAAACAAATATAGTCATAGAGGAAAAAAATATATATATATAAGCTTGGAAACCACTATACAGAACCCTTCCTGGTTCTCCTCATCATAGCCTAGGAAGTTTGTATTTATAATCTCATGAAAAGCTATGAGAATTCTAGGGAGCAATTCCAATCTACCACTTCTGGTGTAACCCATGGCAAGAATAAAAACACTAAGGCATATCTGTAGTTATGAGGAGTCAAGGGGTCCTAAGTCCAGCCATAGTGATGGCTATCAGGAAACAAAGGCCTCAACCGAATGCCAAACCTGAGTCTTATTAGTTCATGAAGAAAGGTGTAGCTTGAGGATGAATGACTGAGAGTAGCAGGAAGTAGGTGAGTGTTGTGAGCTGGGTTAGGTAGAAGTCATGCATTCACCTCTGCCATATGCAGAGAGAAGGATATGTGTAATCTGCATTACACAATTGAGACAGTATCTAATGTTTTGGGGTCAATGCTTCAGCTCTGATGTGTAATCTTTCAAGCCCCAGGAAGTCATAGCTTCTACCTAGATCCCAGCCAAAAGCATAGAGCATTGGCTCTCCATCCCATCTGGACCTGGCTCACACAAGGGAACGAAGTACGGGGGTTCCAGGAAAACACCCCCAGATCAATATGCATTGTTTAAATCCAACTGGAGGGATAAGAAAAAGTCCTAGCCAGCTCCATACATTTCAATACATGGACACAGGGTCAAGACCAGCCAAAATGGAGATAATTGCACCTCCTTCAAGGAGAGGTGCCCAGGTGATCCTCCACAAATCAGAACTAAAAGAAACTCATTTACGGCACCAATGATAACAGATGTTTAGAGAGAGTTAGTAATTTGTCAGTTCTTACAATAATAGCAAAGTCCACTCCATGAGCTTATGTTCTGTTGCTAAACCAGGCAGTTTTAGCAACGGCAACGAATGACTGAGCTCTCAATATTTTGTGGCTAAACAAGGCTTCAATGTAGTGAGACAGAGAAACCCCATGAGAAGATACAAAATAGTGCTGGTGGATTCTAACATGTGGAAGCGGACTCCTAAATCAAGAAACACTAGACACTCTTAATAGGGATACCAGCTTCAAGGACAGGATTCTCTATTAGCAGAACCAGGTAGGTCAGTGCTTCTCAGAGTGGATAGCAGAAATCTCAGGGAACCTCAAAGTTCTATTACAGTCTCATCAAGGCACCAAGTATTCTTGGGTGGACCCCATTGAGAGAAAGCTCAGTGCAATTACTGTAGATTCTGATTTTGCAGGTTTCCTTATCCTTCAGATCTCTGCCTGGTAACAATAATCATGGTTCCCAAAAGTATTTTGGCAATTCTGTCTTCCATGGAGAGATCAAAAATCTATTCTTTCATCACTGTAGATGTTACCCAGTTGACATTCTAGAAATCAGGGTCTCCAGGAGGCTGTAGACATCTAGAGCAAAACTTCTGAATGGAAAATCTTTAACATAAAACACCCCTTAATTAGAGATGACAATTTAGACATATGCATACTTATCTATGTGTAGGCACATCAAACTCAGCAGTGACCTCCCTGCCTTTTTTTCTTCCCCAGGAACACCTATGAGTTAACTGACTCCTGACAGTGGAAGCCAGCTCTGCTATCCCTGTCCATAGATGTCACCATCCTGGGCATGTGTGGCTGGTTCCAGCTTAGAGAGAAAAGCAGGTTCTTCCACCTATTTTTAACTTGGAGCAAAAGGGAGTTTTGGCTCCAAATCTCTGCACACTGATGTAGTGACAGAGACCAGATGGAACGCTATCACTGTTCTTTTTCTGTTCCTTAGAAAGTGACTTGGGGGTTCAATTGGCAAAATCCCTCAACTCGATCAAATGGTACCAATACTACTGAGTCCACTAACCTGTCGATGAGAGAATGTCCTAATAACCATGAGTGTGGCAAATACTTCAGTACTAGGGGACCTCAAAGCTGTCTGTCCCTAAGGAAGGTTCTAGATTCTTATTAGGTTGATGAGTGGAATTACATAAACTCCAATCTCGACTTGGGATTTTATTTTATTTTTTTGTTACCCATGGTTACTTCCTGTTTTTTAAAAGCCATTATTTGGTTCTACTCATAACTGTAAACTTATCTCTGTAGTCCAGGTACATTTGGAGGGTATCAAGGAAAACATGGAACCCAAAGAACTGTGATAAGAGTGGAGATGATGGGACGTTTTGAGCAGGGAGGGCGTAAGGTGCTCTCCTGAGCTAAAGAAATGGTCTGGTCTGGTGGTGGCGATACACACAAGTCACATGTGTTAGGGCTGTCCACAGTTGGTGATGGTGGTCTTCTTGCTGGTCTTGCCATTCCTGGACCTGAAGCACTCCATGGCCTCTACCGTGTTCCTGCCCTCTTTTACCTTCCTGAAGACCACGTGCTTGCTGTCCAGCCACTCAGTCTTGGCAGTGCAGATGAAAAACTGGAACCTGTTTGTGTTTGGCCCAGCAGTTGCCATGAACAAGATGCCCAGGGATGTGCTTCAGGATGAAGTTATCATCATCAAATTTCTCCCCCTAGATGGACTTGCTGCCAGTGCCATTGTGGCATGTGAAGTCACCACCCTGGCAAATAAATCCTGGAATAATTCTGTGAAAGCAGGAACCCTTACAACTAAATCCTTTCTTTCCAGTGCTCAGAGCATGAAAGTTTTCTGCTGTCTTTGGAACTTTGTCTGCACACAGCTCAAAAGAGACGTGACCCAAGAGCTCACCATTGGCAGCAATATCAAAGGACACCGTGGAGCAGACCATGGTCGGCAACAAACAACTAAGAAGAAGGATAGCAGCATCTGCAAAGCCACTTCCTTTCTAAGGAATCACAATTTACATTCACACTATATCTTTAACAACATGAACTGCTTGAATCTTGCATTCTCAAAGAACACAGAAGAATGAGGAGGGTAGGAGTGGAGGGGAAGCCCATCTCAGGACCCTTATCAAAGCACTAAGAAGAGACTCTTACAAGTCTTCACTATCAATGAACCATAATTCATGTTACCTTCAGTTGAATAGTCATGATCATTGAAACGAGCAACAACAACATCATTAATACCATCATCTAATTAATTCCACTTAACTGCAGAACTTCTCTGCATTATAAATCAAGAAGCACTATCACGTCATCAGTTACTACAGACATTGTAACTGGCTTGTACTTTCTGACTCTCCAGGTGACCACAGCAGCCTTCAGCATGTGCAAGGCTTCTACTTCTCCCTTACCTCCAAATAAAACACTAATAATTCCAGAAACTGCTGTCTCTATAATGGTACTCGCTACTAAATGGCCTGCCCTTACTTCATTCTTACTTTAGTGGGTAAGACTTAAGCTTCTGACCATGTACAGATAGGTCTAGTAAGAGTTGTTCTTGCAAAATGTTAGGCAAAGCAGATGGGAGAACTATTATTGGGTATATTTAGGTTTTGTGAACATCAGAAGTAGAATGTAAGTCTTTCTCAAGCTCTTCTGAGAACCTTTGAGATTCAAAGGTTCTCAGCCTAGCATTCTGAGGAAGCAGAATGACCAGGAGCCTTCAGTGAGCTCATATGTGAATGAAAGGTGTTAAGATCTGCTGACACCTCAGGGTGGACATAGCATTCAGTCATTTTCCAGTAGTACCTAAGAAAGACTATACAAGGCACTTGTTTCTAAATAGCTTGGTTTTCAACATGTCCCCAACTCTGTCACAACAGAAGAGAAGACTCAAAGAAGGAAATCATGAACAAATCCTTCACACTAGTTGATAACTTTTGACCAAAAAAATTTAAACATGGCTGGACTAAGCAATACCATTCTTTTGTCATTGTAATCCTCAATGACAGGAGTCTTACAACAATCAAGGAAGAATTCAAACAAAACCAGAACCCTTTAAGAGTAAGCTATAGTGGTCTCTGGCACACAGGAGAGGGTCTTCTCCATACAGAAATTTGAAGGCTGTGTAATCAGGGTCCTTTTGATCTTTAGGTAATAAGCAACTAGATATACAATGAATGTCTACTAAGAGTGTCTTGATTCCGCAGTTAGCTGTGTAATTTGGAGGAGATGACTTCACTTTTCTAGCACTCAGTTTCCTTCCTTCAGCTAGAAATGATGTCTGCTCCATGCTGGTGGCCACTGACATAAAGGAGATGACAGAGGTCAGGAGCGGCCCTAGCACATAGGCCTCCTCAGGCATGGCTGTTGCACTCCCATCTTCTCCCAGTGCAGAAAATACAGAGCTGATACTGTATATAGATTCCACTGACTTACACAAAAGCTCCTCCTGACTCATAGATAAATTACACCTCAGAACACACATCTGCACGTTCGCCCATGCACATGGACGTATTTGGTACCATCCATGCTCCTGACAAGACTTGCTGCATTTTCGCCCCTGGCCACCTCCCTCCCTCCCCAGTGTCATCCTCTAGTTCACTGTTCTCTGCAGCGCATGAGGTGGTAGAGTTCATGGTAGGCAACAGAGTCTAAAGAGGGGCCCAGAATGCTATCATACAAAGGTGAGAATTGTACAGCTCATCTGAAATAACATCTGGAGCTAACTCCAATACATAAAATGGGTGCTAGCAGGTTGGCACCTGTCAGAGTGCAGTGGGCACCAGCGGCCTATGGTTATCCCTTCCACCAGTGACTGCAGGCCCTGCCACGGAAATCACCCTTACACTGAGCACACAGAAGAAGCAGGGCTCAGGAGGACAGAGTGCATCACCTAGTACCACACAAGTGGTTTGTGTCATGACAGGACCTAACTCCTAGATATACTGGCTCAAAAGCCACTTCTCTCTGTCCTGAGTTGCCAAACTACAGCCATCTAAATATCAGCATTTATATTAAGCATTAAATCCATTTTACTAAACAGTAACTACCCTCACTGTATATGATGCACCGAGCCTTAGATGTCAACTAATTTGACTTACTCTCCCTTTCATTGCCCTTATATCTTGCTTAATAAGACATTTTATTCAGATACTGCTGAGGTAATAAAGGAAGAAGTGTGGTTGCCAAATGTACTGCCATTTTTATTTTTAGCTTCACTGGAGTAAGGGGTTATTTTCTTGTGAAAAGGATGAAATGCAGCTGCCGGCCTTTTAAATTGTATCACGCAATCTTGCTTTTGCCCGAGCAATAGATTTCCAGATAACTGCAGCAATCTTCTCAAAGTGTAAAAAAAAAAAAAAACCCAAAACTAAAAAAGTAGAGGGAGAATATAGCCACTGCCAGCCTTCCTGGACTCTGCCTCCCTTCCTGGGCTCATGGCAAAGCTTCAACACAAAGGGTTCTTTGAGGGCCTGCACCCCAAGAATTTGTTGATACCCCAAGAGCCGGGAGGATACATGTCCATTTCTGCAGCCAACTGTGTGAAGCTCTGGTGTTCTCTACTGCACTTACCAAAACTGATGATGATGTTTAACATTTATTGAGTTATTATCAAGCCGAGGTGGTGTGCCAAGTGCTTTCTATGGCTTATCTCACTTAATTTTCCCACAGTAGCCCTGTGAGGGGCCATTTCACAGACAAGGACACTGAGGTATAGAGAGTTTAAGTAATTTGGCTAAGGTCACTCATTCGCCTGTGGTGGACCAAGGATTTGTACTCAGGCCCGCCGGGTTCCAGAGGCCGCACTTACAAGCAAGATGCCTGCCTTGTGAGTCATCTGGGTCACCAAAGCTGAATCCAAATCTCCTCCACCACTTACTAGCTGTGTGTTCTTAAACAAGTAGATTAACCTTTCTGAACTCTACTTTTCTCATCTGCAAAATATAAAGAAACATCACCTCTAGCTGAAAGGCTCATGGAAAATGTGTCTTACTCCCTTTCCTCAGGTCAGAAAGTCCTTCCTAGGATCAAGGTTACTCCAAATGATTGAAAGGGGAATAGGATCTAGTGCAAAAGGAGACATGTAAAAACCATAGATAGATGTGGAAGGGTGGGCTAGAAGTGAGAGAGGAGGGAAGAAGAGGGAAAAAGAATTTTGATGGAAGGTCTCTCTAGTTCTGTGGAATAACACAGAACCGGAAGCTGAGGGCAACAGCTTGGGTTCACACACAAGCTGGAGGTTTGTGTGGTTTTACAGTGGATGAAGTGATGTATAGATTTTATACTGGGGATCTTCACAGTCCTAGGAGTGAGAGCAAGGACCAATGGGTGGAAGTTCCTAGGCAAGTTTCCAATAGTCTCCTGGAGGTAGGCTGGAAGTGCCCCTGGACACAGTGAGTTCCCTTCCTGGAGACCTTCCTGGGATATTGGAAAAGCCAGTTAAGCAAGCTCCATCCACCCCACTCTGAAATCCCTAGATTCAGGAGTTGAAGTCACAATTAGGTCCCAGAAGTTGCAACTTGAGACTGGTTATGTGGCTGTCCTGACTTTAGTTTTGCTGCATTCAGAGCTAGAGAAAAGAGAGGGGGGTCCCTAAAGACACCCCAAATCAGGGCAGATCTCATAAAATGCAGAAAGACAGCACAACCAGTACTGATGCATCTTACCATGCAGAAGTCCAGAAGGAGTCCCTCTCGCTGCCAGTTGGGTTGGGAAAATGTCACCAATACCCAAGAGAAAAACACAAGCCTCCTTCTGTGACCAGACACAGGCAGTAGGCAGAAAGCTCCACTTGTTTACAGTGAAGTCACAGGTTCAGGAAAGCAGGAAAATGCAGCAGAGCAGATGGCTCCCTGCTGGGATCAACCAGCCAGAGGGAACAGAGCTGGAGATGTAAGTGTGATCCCACCTCGTCGCTCATACTCACAAATCCCCAGGGGCACACCCCGCTCACTCATCCCTGTAATGAGCCATTTTATACCATCTTGTATGAAACACTGATAAGAAGAAGGCCATGCTATCACCTCATGTCACCAGCCAGGCCCTGGGAGACCAGAAGCAGAGGTCCCCATCTTCTAGAGCCAGGCTCACCACCTGGAATGGAACTACCTCCCAGAAGTAGGTTCTTATTCCATGCACTACATGAAAGGTCTCAGTTGTGATGCTGGCCTGCTTCTGTCATGAGGAAAGCGCTGGCTGCCACCCTCTGTCTTTTCTTTCTCCTGCCTACCTCTCAACTCCAGGAATGGCACAAAGAAGAAGCCACTTCTTCCTGGACAGCTTAACCTGTTTTGCCTGTTACTGATATCCAATTCAGGTAAAATCCTTCTCTGAATGCCTTAGGCACACAAGAACAAAGGAGATAAAAAAGAACTCCATCTGGCACTTAAATATGTCCCATATATAAGCACAGACAGCACACTGATGAAAAGCTAGAACTCTGTTGAAAAGTCTCTTCTGAGGCCTCATTCTACCACTTTTCAGCTGTGTGACCTTATACAGGTAACTTAACTTCTCGGGTCTGTCTCTTTATCTGAATAATGGAAGTGTCAATAGAAACTACCTTATAAGGTATTCTGGCTAAGATCTAGAACATTCCCTCAAAGTTCCATGGTTTCAGGATTCAGGAGAGTTGCACGTTTTTGAAAGTGATTGCATCACGGGGTTGCTGTAGACATCAACAGATTCATCCATGTTATGGTTGCTGCCTAGATGTTCCTGCCAAAGCCCCATGAACTCATTGGGGCAGGCTTCTTCTAGAGTTTGTGATTAATTCATGATCCAATGCTGGGATTATGGGTGTGAGTGCTGCACCTGCCCTGGGGCACGTAATCTGCACATAATTTGGGGAAGGGAAAGAGGTTAGCTGCCACAACTGATGCTCCTCCCTTTTTGCTCTTTGTGTTTTCTGTCCACCATGAATGGCTGCCCTCTGCCATGTGCCACTCTGTCCTACAGCCAGCAGAGTATGGACTGAAACCTCCACAGTGAGCTTACTCAACCTTTCTTTCCTTAATTTGGGGTATCGAGTATTTTGTCCCATCAACAGGAGAGATGTAACAGACAATCCCCTGATGAGTTCCCTAGGAGGTGGTGCTCCATCTAAACAGGTAGTCACTGGCATGACCTACGGGGATGTACTCCTGCCCCTGGCTCCTCTTCCTTTCTCTCTCTGCTTCCCGGCTGCCACAAGGGAGCAGCTTTATTCCACCTTGCTCTTTCGCCATGTTTGCTGCCATGTGACCATAAGCCAAGTTAGACCTCTCCTCCTTCAGGTTGCAGGTATTAGGACCTTTGTCCTAGCAATGGGAAAGCTCACAAATACGGAATTTGCTATGCAAATAATGTGAGTTGAGACATCCACACACATGTACCACTCTGCCTGCCACAGAATAAAAGCCTACAGCACTGCTAGCTTCTGCCATCACTATTATCCCACTATTTTCTTCCTTCGCAAAGAATGAAATAATTTCTTTGAAAAGCAATCCTCCCCCCAAACTACTAAACCAAACACATAACAATGGGGGGAGCAATTTAAGACTCTGCATGATTCTCAGGTCATATTTTTTTCAGATCATATTTTTAAAGTTAGATACACAAATTGTTGATCTGATTAATCATCCTATCCCAACCTCTCCCCAACTCTAAAACTCTCAAGCAACTGGGTCAATTTGTGTGCTACAGGAGAAGCACTCCAAGGCCCAATATAAAAATGTTCATTACCAGCCAGGCCCCTGCAAGATGACCAAATTAACCTCACTGCCAGGAGTATATTAAGAAAGAATAATAAATTATTCAAAACCTAATGCTGACAGAGCAAAAAAATATTTATGGAAAAATCATCAGATGATTGTATTTTAATCAGGGTCCTACTGCATGGCTGAGGTGTTAAGTCCTCAAAGCATTTTAAGGGAAGATAAGCTAGTCCCCAAGTGGCTTCCTATCAGCATCCTCTCTGGGAGGACTGACTGCATGGCCTGCTGCAGAGAGAAAAGGTCAGCAGATGAGGCTGGAGATCTAAAACGCCAGAAAACCTCCAAGGCTTCCCTAGGTGCCCCTATGAAAAAGCCACCATAAGCCCAGAGAAGCAGATAGCCGTGTGGTCAAGCAGGTGCCTCTCTTAAAGCACTCTTGCCTCAAGAAGCAGAGAGAAGCTCCTAACTCCCCAAATTAAATTCACTGGTTCTTGAGTAAAGGAAATTTTAAAAAAATACTGGAGAGAAACAAAAATATCCAGGGATGTACAGAAGACGCATCCCCCACCCCTCTCTCCCAGTGGCTGCCTGAGCTCGCTGGAGCTCCCAGGCCCCCACCCCCTTGTTTAATGTCTCTAACTTTATGCCATGTTCTCTTCCTCTTTCAGCACGGCTGAGCAAAGCTGACAGGCGGATTCCTTTGCTTTTCAGGGTATTAAAGCCACTTTCCCGCTCTGACAGCCTGTTCTACTCTGCCACCTTACAGTTCTGGCTTCACACTCCTCTGGGCAGCCAGTCCTTCCTGACAGACCACTGTCACTTCCCATCATCCTCTCTGTATATCCTGCTCTCTCCCCCTCAGCACGCATCCCGACTTTCCAACCAATGCAATTATTTTTTTTGACAAGCCATCCATCAGTTTTAACTTTAAAAGCACTTTCTGCTGATATCCATTGTTAAATCCTTTGCTTTTTTATGGGGCTTGCATGAGAGAATATGATATCAGACATTCAAACTACCAAACCATGTAAATTTACTTTGTTCTCAGCTATGTTTCCAATTTCACGTCCAATTTTTCGGTACATTATGCGTAGTTGTTGTGCTTAATATGATGTTGTCAAATCCCATTAAAGTTCACTGCATTGCACGGCTTTAAAAACAGGTTACAATTTGCATTCTATAAAGAAAGGAAGGAGTGCGGTCTGAAGTCAAGCTGAATCTTATTAAAATTATCTGTTCAATTGTTACATTTGTAGATGGAGTAATTTTGAGGCATTAGCTGAGACACATATGAAAATGTCAGCGTGCCAACTAACAGCAATGAGAGCAAAAGGAATCTCTCTGCAAAACTCAATAAAGCTCCTTGGCTGGTGACATAAATTTGATGATAATCCGAGGAAATGAATAAGGGACCATCCCGTTTGAATAGGAATTACCTTTTCTATTAAATCACTTTGGTGTGTTTCCACTTGGCCTACATCTTGGTCCTAGGCCACGGCAAATCTCTGGGGACTTGTTCCTCGCAGGAGAGCAGGGAGGGGTGCAAAGGCAGAGAATCCCTCAAGTGGAAGGTCACTGCTTTGAAGGGCAGCACGCTCAGAGGTGTCTTAAGACACTTTCAAAGGAGGCTCTAAAAATATGAGTTGTTGTGTTTTTTCTTCCCCCTCCTGTTTGGAACAACACAAAGAGTAGAGCTCCCCCATGCACCAGCAGACAGAGAAAGCTTCACTGATCTAAAGCAAATCTCCGAGCACAGAAAACTCTCCAGGAAATGCAAGCAAGTGCTGTAAAAGGGGACTCTTGGGGTGC
>NDGN011447773.1:0-10824 GCA_002564285.1 Tympanoctomys barrerae
AGTAAAGCCATATTAATATGCTGAGATGTAAAAGGCTCAAGTCAACAACTTCTGACATTGCCAATCATGTGGATGACCCACTACTATTATAGCCTAGTGATAGTTATTTTGGATGTGAAGTATATTTATAAAAAATTTATAGAAATATTTAGAAAAATGTTTTCCTCTGCACCAAAAATGTAAATAATTATGTCTCAAAATTGGAAAAATGATCTAATGCAAGAAAGAAAAGTGTTCTGGAGCATATGAAATTGTAGCGCTATTGACCCACCCCACTCTCAGTTTAGAGTGAAAGAAAGTACACCATGCAGCTTTCTAAATTTAATCCATCATTTTTATATAACAGGATAAGCTTTGCATAACTTATGTAAGGTTTATCTGAATTATACTAAGCAGATAAATTTTGAAATTGTTTTTAATAAAGCCAAGTAAATTCCTTGTGAAAGTGAAGACATGTGAAATGCATTATTTACAGGGACAAATACACTGTATCACCCAGATTTTAATCAAATTTAATTTTCATTATGAACTGCATGGATCACTTTCCAGATAACAAATCTGATGTTAGCAATCAAGGGACATATTTTTAATCAGAATTATTTTGATGCCAGTGTATAGTCTTTTATAACAATGGTTGTTTAATACAAAATTCACCTAAGAAATTCATGCTTTCTATCAGTTAAGTGAAAGAATAAACAAAGAAATGTTTAGCAGCATTATAAATTGAGGAACATAAGTAGATTGAAAGTGAGAATGAAAGTTTCTCCACAATATCTTAATAATGCATAGGTATTTTTCCATTCAGTGAAATTGTTAACGTCTTTTTTTGTATGGTAATAAAACTCAATAGGGCAGGCCAAACAGTTCAACTGATTAAAGTGCCTGCTTAGGCAGACGCAGGGGCTGGGAGTTTGATTTCAGGGCCTGCCAGGCTGGCCCCACCCCGGGTGCTTTCAGCTGGCCGTTCAGACACTGTACATTGTGTAGACCCTGTCGGGAAAAAAAAAAAAAAAAACCACAAAAAACTCGATAAGAGAAAATTACTTTAAAAAACTCATAAGCACAGAATTCTGCCCAATAATATAAGCTATATGAAAATTCTCAAATTACCACAAAACTAATTAAATACATGTTGATATCAAACTTTTATAGTCAGATTTTAGTTAGGCTTAATTTTTTTACCATTATTTGCTACATAAATCAATACGCTGATCAAAAATTCAAGTTAATATAGAAAATATGTGACAGATCCTCATGCGGCAGATATTCTGAAAGGAACAAAAGTACAGGAGCTCTTCAAAAAGGGGAGCTCTTCAGCCAACCAGGAGCTCTGTGTTCATTATGTGTCCTAGATCAGTAAGGAAAGAAAAATGAAGGAAAGTTGGAAAGATGCAAGAGGGTAGGAAGAAATAAAGACAACAAAACGAGAAACAAGAGAAAGAAAATACAATAGTCTACCTTTTTTAAATGAGATCCGTGTGTATTACCAAAGTCCAAATATCGCTTCTACTCAAATAATCCCCAAATTCTCCTATACTTTCTAGCCTCCATTGCATTTCATTATTTATTATTTTAATGTAGTATTATTAGTGTGTGTGTGCCCAAAGCAAGTGCTATTACTTTAATTTCAATGGTACACTGATCACATGATAAATCATGCACACGTAAAGTGTGCACGGGCTGACACAAATTTTGCCATGACCTCTACACTGTGGTCAGAGGGAGCCTGTGTGGATGCCTGTGCCCCTTCGTAGTGCTTTCTTCCCATTTCATTTTTTTCCCTCCTTCTGGGAAACACTGCTTTGCACTTTTCACTATGTATTGTATTAATTTATCTTTCCTAGAGTTTCATAAAAAAGAAATAGAAAAAATATTTTTTGCCTAGCTTCTGCCACTCAGCTTATTTTTTGGAGGTTTTCCCAGGTTGCTGTAAGTACCAATATTTCATTAATATTTATGTATTTTGTTTATTCAGGAACCTGCTGCAGTATACTTGGGTGCTTTCCACTTTGAGGCTATGACCAAGAGAACCACAATGACTTTTCATATACAAGTGTGTGGGTATGTTTTATTTCTCTGCAATGCATTTTGGGGAGTGGAACAACTAGATTAAGTGGTAGGTATATAGTAATATTTGAAGAAACTTTAAGAGATTGGCCAAAGTAGTTGCATGATTTTGCATTCCTATCAGAAGAGCATGGGTTATAATTCTCCAATTCTCTAACATCATGGCCAGTACTTGGTCTGATCAGCCTCTTAATTGGAGCTAGCCTTATGGTGTTCAGTAATACCCAATTGTGGATCTCATCTGTGTTTATAGATTGCTGTAACCAAAGTATAATTCTCTTCAATAAAATTATTCTACAGCAGCAAAGATTTACAAAGTAATTTAGATCATTATAAATAAATGAAACCATTCTAACTTTACTGTTTAGAAACTTCCATTGAGATAAATATTTCTGGCATATTCAGAGTAATAGGAAAATTATGACAAAATTATAGTGTTTTACACGGTACTAGAAGTAACCCAGAGAAATAAATTTTCTGGAAAATATGGAACATTTCTATCTACATTTAATTAATCTGGAATAGTGAAACAGATCCTTTCTTTAATGTTAGTATATTTTTACCTCTGATATTCTTTATTATTATTATTATTATTTATCATTATCAATATTTATTGTATTTTGTAGATGCAGGGTCTCACTACACAGCTTGGACTCATGGTGATCCTCCTGCTTTCAGCTTCCCCAGCTTGAGATCGCAGTTGTGTGCCTCTATGCCTGGACTCTAGCAGATTTAGCATCCCCATGGGGCTGGCGTGGCATGTGGTGATGGGGATTGAACCGCAGTCCCTGTACTTTCCTAAACTTGCCTAAGCCAGGGCTCTAGACTGCTGAGCTGTCTCGCCAGCCCAATTCTGATATTCTTAACAATAATATTTTTATGCTTTCTGTTTACATTTCTAGAAAGACAGAATCTAATGATGATCATAAGAAGCAGATTAATAAATGCACAAGGATTGTTGCATAATGTGAATCAGATGAAGAAAAATACAAATGAGAAAGAATGCACAAATGTGCAGAACAACAAAAAATAGCTTTTGAGAATATTATCATTCTTCAGTGAAAAGACATATTGAGAATAGTTGTGTAAGGTCTTACCCTATGGTAACAACTAATTTTAGTATCAGTTTTTTAAAATATGACATCTCTGGGTAGTCCAGACTATTAAACAATGACATTGTAAAGAGAAAACAGTAGACATTTTGTACACAATTATAATTGTGTTTCCTGTTGATATAGAATAAAAGAAAAATAACAACAGTCTGGGTTTAATGGAGCATACATGATATAGTTTTATTTTATTTATAATTTCATTTTTTCCTGGAGTTGCCGCTAGAATAGCAGAGAAAGAGAAACAACAATTTAATAACAACTCTGTGAAAGTCGTTGCCAAGGGTAATCATGAGTTTCCAACTATTACAGTGCAAGTAGCTTTACTTGGGATTGAAATAACAACATAGAGACTCGGTCCCTTAGGAAAAATTACACCAGGCAACCTGATTGAGTGGAAACTATCCAATAAACTTCGTAGACTTCACAATCAGTGAGCTGTATAAAAGAGAGTCAATTTCCTGAATTGCATGTCAAGGACTAAATTTACATGACATATCCACTTGAATAAACATAAATAAGTGTACTGGTACATGAACTCCTTAGGGACAAGTGGAATATCACTGAGCAACTGCCTGACCTCCTAGCCAGGGTATTTTTATGTGCCTCTGAATGAGCATTATGCTTAGTGGGAAAAGGACAGACGACGACGACGACGATGACGATGACGATGACGATGATGATGATGATGATGAAGAACATAGACAGACAAGCAGACACTTAGATAAGTCTTAATACCACTCAGTTAACTATTGTTTTTAATAGGTTGACAAGTTTTCACAATAAACTTTCCTAAAAACAAAAGTAATGGTCATTATTTTCAGCAATAGTAGGTTGAGTGAATAGATCAAATTTCCTTTAGAGCACAATGAAAAATCAAGACAAGATATGCCTAAGTATCAACTTAAAATTAACGGCAATAGTAAGTTTGGAATAGATTGTCAGGTGTACTAGGAAGTATAATAGCGACATTGAGTTACTATTTATTTGTATCTGTACCCTTTACAATGTGAGTTTTGGTAGGAGTGGGGTAGGAGGACACTGTCAGCACCTAAATCTGTGTTGGCTTTATGACTTGCTTTAGTTAAAGTATGTGTCATACACACATGTATACACACACATACACATGCATCCCAATAGACTGATTTTTCTCATAATTTACTTTATATTCACCAATGCTTTTTAAAAGCACTTCGGCAGATGTGGCTGGTCCAGTTCTGAGCTTATTTGCAAAGGAGCTTCAAGGTGCCCACCTCCTGGTTGGAACCCTGTGATTACAGATGACAAGATCAGGCCGTCGTGATGGGAGGCTAAGACAGCTTGGTGAGTGGAGCTAGCTGAGCCAGCTGGGACTGCCACAGAGAGCCAGTCTCCAGTCAGCTTTCCAGCTGTTCTCACATGCACGGGCTAGATCAAGCCAAACAACAAATTTGTCTAGACAGGAAGAGACTCACAAGTGATCCTTTCATTGTAAGAAGTAATTCTTTGGTGCTGTTCTAACCACAAAATAACTTCCAATCCTACTCTAGACACCTTGCACATCAGGCTAGAAGCTAGAACTTTTAGTGCTTTAGGGAAGTGAGACCAGCACTTCATACCAATTTTCCCTTTAGTTTTCTTTTTTTTGTCAAATCTTGGTGACAAGGTCAAAATTGAGATTAAGTAGCACCTTCTACAGTCATATAAAGTAGAAGGGATAGACTGGCATAAGACATATAGAGGTAAATATTTCTAGAAAATGGCCAGATGTAAGATAAGCCCAGTAGAGAACTAGAGTGAAAATGGAAAAATGCACCCATCCCAGCCCCCCTGCAGCTTTAGGATTGTAATTTTGTTTTAATTCACTCTCGATCCAGCCTGCTCATCAGTAACCTGGGTGTTGAACAAGGGTAACACTAAAACAGACTGTAACTCAGAGATCAAAACATTTTCTCGGGTAGATGCTGCTGTTATAACCATCTCAACATTTGAAGTTCAGTTAGTGTGATCCTATGTGGATAATCCATCCACAGTCCTCAAAGATCAAAAGTCTATCCATGATAGTTATAATATATCATCAGAAAGCAGAAGATCTCTAAACTATGTTTGGTAAATAAAATGTCTTTTCTCTGCTTTCAAAACACAGCAGCAAAGCATACCAAATACATGGCAACAGAATCGGAACTCAGGAGAAAAACAGAATTTAGTAATACGTAAAGCAGCTGTTTCAACACTGGAGTCAGCAATCCATGTTTTAAAACAACAAAGCTTGCTACATTGACAGACACAAAGCATTGCAATGTAAATATCCACAGAAAAGAGAAAAGTCAGAATTTTTAAACTTGAAAAACAACAGAAATTCCATTAAAAATTCAGTGGATGATACAAGATTAACAGATAACCTGTTAATCTTTGACCTCTGTGAAAATACAGTAGTTATATTTTTCTCAATTCTCCTCACTAGATGCAACTATAAATCCTAGGCAAACACACAGAGAAACACACATACACACACACACACGCACACACAAACACACACACACACGATGGTGGAAGTTAGAGAGGAGATTAAGATTAGGCATTTTTGAACACAAGGAGCAACACTATGGCAAATCCTATGCTTCTTTCATTTTATGTTTTTCATGGCCAAAGATAAGCTGAGTCCACTCACAGATCCAGTGATATCTAGCCAAAGTGCCATAACCTAGGCAGCACAGTAGGACAGAAGACTTAGACAAATAATCACCACATCCAAACAAACATCAAAGAAAAGTGTGTGACTCTGTCTTTGTTATTATTTAGATCTGAAGTGTCCACCAAAAGCCTTGGTGTTCTGAAATGTGGCCTGGCCCAGGGCCGCAGGTCACTGGAACGTCTTCCGTCTTCAGCCCTCTCTCTGCCATGAAGAAAATGACTTTCCCTCGCCATGCACATTCCCCAGGGCATTTCTGCCCTAAAGCTTGATGGGCATGGACTGAGTCCCCTGAAACTTGGGGCCAAAGTAAAGCTTGTTTCCAACTGATAGGTGCTGGAACACTTTGTCACGGTAGCTGGAAAGCTGATGAATACAGAAAATTGGTACCAGAAGGTGGGATGGATGCTTTGGCTGTTCCTGGCCATCTGCCTCAGAAACCTACACTGAGAGAGTAGTTTAGAAAAAATTGGGAGGTGAAGGCTAGAGGAACCCTGGAAACTGTGGGCAGCACTCGTCTTTCAGCACTGGTTAGAGCTGAAACAACCAAAACACCACTAGGGACATAGATCTTAAAGGCCGGGTTTGTGAGACTTCAGAGTGGACAAGATCCACTGGAAATGAGACCAAAGAGCCACCCATGCTTCTCTTATTTTTTAGTGTATTTTGTTCCTATGCTCATAGTTTGTGGGAAGCCACCAGGAGCCAGATGAATGAATTTGACAAAGGGCCCATGGCAGCCCGTAATTGAGGTGTGGCACAGGTAGTGCTGCTGTGCATAGCCAGATGCACGTGTGAGGCAGGAGCAAACAGCATAGGTGCGTGAGTGGAAAAGTCTTCAGATTTACTGTACAAGGTTGCTGCAAGAGTAAAAATTCTGTATCATTTTTGTTTTCTTTTCATTCTCTCTAAAACAAGAAAGTAAGAGAAGTCAAGTGCTTTGCATGAGAACAATGGCATCGGAGCCTTGAGAGCATCTCAGAAATCTCCAAGACCCCTCACCAATCACACTCAAATGGATGCAAAACCGTAAAGCTTTCATTTGAGAAGAAAGCCCCTGAATGCCTGCTCAAGAAGGGTCTCTTAGGAAAGCTGGGCCCCAGGATTTATTTCACTATGTTTGACCATCAAAGCACTATGAGGCTGCTACAGTTACTGTCTGAAGGGCAGCGGGGAGGTGACTCTTTAAGTCTGGGAGAGCCTGACATCGTCCACACGGTGTTTCACACACACAGGATGGAAGAGGTACAGTGTGAGGGAAGTTTCCACGCAAATACCAGAGGACAGCTTCAAAGGCAAGCCAGTATGTCCCCAGGCTGTGTGCAACAACAACTC
Source organism: Tympanoctomys barrerae (assembly GCA_002564285.1). Classification (NCBI taxonomy): domain Eukaryota; kingdom Metazoa; phylum Chordata; class Mammalia; order Rodentia; family Octodontidae; genus Tympanoctomys; species Tympanoctomys barrerae. Next base: position 7,183 of record NDGN011447773.1, read on the forward strand.
CACAGCAGGTTATGCTATAGTCTAATTCTTGAAAAGTAAAGAAAAAATGAAATCTTCGGGCATTAAAAATAACAGTGGCAACTTACTTAAACAGGAAAACCAGTATGAATGACAGTGAGATGCTTGTAGAAAAAGAAAGTAAAAGAATAAGAAAAAGAAAATGATCAGAAAAAAGATACAATATTTCAAGTCTAATAGAACAAATTTCTGACACAAAATATCCTTGTAAACTATCCTTCTAAATTTAAGAGGAATCAAATGTTTTAAAATAAAAGGAAGATAATTTCTCACAAGTAGACTTACTAAAAATGAAAGGCTCAGTATACTATGTGATTCAAAAGGCATAAATGAAAAAATATTGAATCATCAGGAATATGGTAAAAAATGTAAGTAGACATAATTCACTTTTCTTCCCTTTTGAATCTTCTAAAATTTTTCATGGAACTTTATCAGGAACACATGTCAATGATTTCCAAAAGCATATCATAAAGTAAGGCATAAAAATTGGAACGACAAAAGCCAATTAAATCAGATAGTGTTTATTGTGTGGTTACAGTGGAAACAAACTAGAAATCAAGGAAAGAAAAATAATAAAACTCCACAGTTTAAAGCTGAACAAAAAATTTACAATGACCCAGAGGTCAGGGAGGAAAACTCAAGGGATGTAAGAAAATGTCTTGTTCTGGGTAAAAATGAAAATAAAATGCATCAGAATTTGTGACACACAATGAAAGCCAGGCACAAGACGAAATGGATGACATGCATTAGAGCAAAAGAAATGTCTCAAGACAAAAATGCATATAAGAATATAAGACAACAAGGGTCAAATGAACTCAAACAGACAGAAAGAAAATACTAAAAAGAGAAATGAAAGTAATTGAAATCAAAATTATTATTACAATAAAACTGGATTTTAATAACACTGACAAATGTTTACTAATAAAAATGAGCAAGGATAGTGTCAACATCCAGAAAGAAACAGGGTCATTACTGCAGATTCTAAAGAAATAAAGCAGCACAACATTAGTAGTATATCCATGATATAGGCATGAGTTTATTATCTATTTATTTATTTTGTATTTTAGGGGTCTACAGGGAGTTCAGGGTATCACTACTAGACGGGACTTGTAATGAGGTTTACAACCTCCCAAGAGCTGGGATTACAGGTGTGTGCCACCACACCCAGTCTCACTTGCTGTCTCAGTGTGCCCCGGGGGTGGGAACACCACGGCAGGCCTGGGGACAGAGCCCCTGGTAGGCATATGTTTAATAATCTAAAATGTTTAGCTTTTCTTTACACACAAAACCAAAAATCAGCCAAGATGTTTTAGTTATTAATAACACTGCAACTATTAACTTCATTGAATTTGAAGTTTAAAAACTCCCCAAAAGGAAGTTTACAAACTCATGTGGTTTCAGTTAAGGACTTTACCAGTCAACTCCTGAACAATAGAGGACGATAAAATATTTTCAAAATGAGCCGGTGACAGAGTCTGGGTGTGATGCATGCCCATAATACCAGCACTAGGGAGGCAGAAATGAAGAGGATCCCTGTGAGTCTGAGCTGTGTAGTGAGACCCTGCACACATGGACACACACACACACACACACACACACATACACACACACACACACACACACACCACCACCACCAACAACAACACCACCACCAACAACAACAGAAGAAAATGTAAAAAAGAAGAATCTTAGATTATCTTGGTAACAAAAGCTGAAAGATATACAAATCACATATCTGGTGAGGAATTGCTATCAAGCACATATAAAGAACTTGTAAAATTGAATACTAATACATATTAAAGTAGAAAATAGGCAAAAAGTATGAAAACATACTGTATTGAAGAGGGTACTTTGATGGTAAATAAGCACATAAGATATATTAAAATTATCAGCAGTTAGAAAAATGCAGTCACAACTGGCTATCCCTAGAATCTTACTAGAATAGTCGATATTCAGAAAATTAGTGACAGCACAGACATTAGTGTGGACATGGAAATAAGCTGACTGACGGCCCTGAGGGGTGGGACGGCGCACTGGCCACTCTGGAAAGCTGACCATTTCTTCAGTATTAAACATTAAACAAGCACATGCCTGTGAAACATGCCTTTGGACACTTACCCTAGTGAGCTCATAACTGAAGTACCTTCTAAATGTGTAAACAAATAAACAGTAATTCAAAAGCATGCTGAATATTTACATTGAAAAGAAACCTTATTACAGTAAAAATCAGATTTCCACTTTTCCTCCTGAACATTGTTCCTTCATTTAGAGTGCATTTATTCTACCACGCTTGCCAATTCATGAAGCAGTTCTGAAGCCCATTTTCATGAGTATCTACAAATTGTAACAAAAAATACAGTGAATGGTATCATCTAATGCCATTCAGTGAAAGGCAGGCTCATGAAAATCTTATGGTGGGTCTTTAGCTACTTTGCCAACCCAATCTTTTTATTTATTTATTTAGTTTGTATTTAGTACAGGGTCTGAAGGGTCTCACTACATAAGTCAGACTTGTGTTTAGCCTTCCAGAACTGGGATTACAGGTGGGCACCACCACACCCAGTCTCAATCACCATTTCAGGGCATCCCAGAGGTGGGTCTAGTGCTGTATCCTGGGGATCTAACCCTGGAAGTTGCATGTCAACCCGATCTTGTACTGAGGCACCACTGACACTTCTGCACAAAGGCTGGAAACAGGTCAAATGTTCTTTGATGTGTGAATTATTAAGCACACTGTGGTTTATCTTTTGACATTACTAAAAGTGTTTTAAAAGTTTCAAACATTTTATAGATACCTGCAACCAACTGGATGAACATCTAAATAGTTTTATTGGGGGAGCAATTCCAAAGGTCACGTGATGTCTCATTTTATTTATTATATTTATATTATGGGGAAAATTGTACAAAGAACAGATTAACTAATTTGAATATGTATAATTTAGCTGTGTATGTACATGCAAAAAGTCAAACATATAAACCCAACAACATCAGAAGGAAACACTGAGTATTCCAGTAAGTGTCTACAAAACATAAACCAGAGTAAAGCAACCTTTGTCTTGCCTATTATTTCAAGACTAGTAACCCTCCCAGAAAAGCAACATTTCCATTTCCTACTCTGAATTTTATTTCTTTTTATGTATGTGGTACAGGGTCTCACTACACAGCTTGGACTCATAGTAATCCTTCTGCTTTCAGCCTTCCCAATGCTGGGATTAGAGGTATGCATGACTACATCTGGCCTCGGTGGCCAGCCCAATGAACCTGGAGGTGGGGCCGGCAGAGCATGTAGTGCTGGAGATCAAACCCTTGTCCCTGCACTTGCCCAAGCAGGTGCTTAGTCCACTGAGCAATCTCATCTACTCTGAATTCTTATTTCATGCCAAAGCTTTCAAACTTCACTAAAAGAATGTTGTACAATTTTCATGTTGTATGCAATTCTTAAGAATGAATTACTTTTCTTTTTCATTCAGACATATATGGCTACTGTGTATATTTAGAAAAAATCTGAAATGTTCATGACAAAGTTTAAAACACCTGTTCTGACCTGGCTCATTTTCAAGAAAATGGATGTACTTCAAGACCATGATACTAAATGAAATAATTCAAATACACAGGCTTAAACAC
>NDGN011447783.1:0-11706 GCA_002564285.1 Tympanoctomys barrerae
GTCCCAGGCCAGGTGTAGCACTCACATCCATAATCCCAGCAGCATTTACACCCATAATCCCAGCAGGACTCACACCCATAATCCCAACACGGCCACACTGGATCATGAATTAATCACAAACATGAGAAGCCGCCCCATGACTGCATGAGGCTTTGGGGGGACAGCTAGACACAAACCACAACAGTACCACAACTTCTGAGGGTCAGTCTGGCTGATCTCTGAGCTTGAGAGGTGCCCTGTTGCTTCTTGCCATCAGACATGGATTTATTTGTTCCTTTGGGTCATATGTGAAGCCCTTCCTAACATTTGGGCTTCCAGTGTGTAGGACCCAGAGAGGGTTCATGAGGGAGAAACTCTGTGCCCCTTGTATTTCTCAAATCTGCCTGGGCACCAGCCCCTTTCCACTGAGGCCCAGGAAGCACCCAGCAGCCTCGGCCGCCTGGTCCTGCCTCTGTCCATTAGTGATTCTTCACTGATCTCCCATGTGCAGGGCCCTCGTGTTTCCAGGGTGCTCACGGCTATTGCCTGGCTCTTTGCAGTGCCAGGGGCAGCTCGACAGGCTTTGGTTATAGGAAGTTGTATGATCTTCACAAAAACCAGTGAGGAAATGACCATCCTATCCCCACTTTAATAGACAAGGAAACAAGCACAGAAAGTAGATGGCCATGCAGCTGGCAAGTGGCGGAGCTGAGATCTGAGCCCAGGAGCCTAGGGTGGGAGGCCCTTCTGCTGTGGAGCCAGATGGCACAAGGAGCTCTGCAGGTGTCTCTGCGGCTGGGGATGAGAAGGGCAAGAAGCAGGCCAGACCGTGCCCAGCCAGAAGCAAAGGGCAGACCAACTCTGTTCAGGCCCAGAGCTGGCCAAGTCATGTACCGCTCACCTCATCCCCACTCCTAGGCCCGCCTGGATGGCACCAGGCAGTAGCCGACCCAATCCTGGGCTCAGGATCAAAAAGCCTGGACAGTGGACTTCTCTTCCACAAAAGGGATGGAGATTAAACAGCAGGAGGAGCTTTCCAGCTGTCCTGGCCATACACTATTAAAACAGGAAGCCGAGGGAGGTGGAGGCCCTTACCGAGAAGGTTAATGCCACCGTTGCCCGGAGCTGCTAGAGAGCTGAGTGGAGGGTACAGGAAGACTCCTTCAGGGTCTGGAGGTGAGAGCTTGTCATGCAGACTGAAGACGCTGTCCCACAAGAAGTGGAGACTATCGGCTGTCCCTATGCCGCTACCACCGTCTTCCTAAGACCCTGTCTGCCCCAGCTCTGCCATTGGACTTCATTAAATTGCATTTTCCCAGAGAAGGGCAGGCCAGTGACAGACTGAGTCAGTGCCAGCTCACTACAACTGTCGCCCCTGGAGCCGGCGGGCATAGAGGGAGATAATTGGGAGCAGTTTGACAGCTTAATGTCTGGGGCTGGCTTCCTGGAGTAGTGTCAGTGTGGGGAGGGGTGGGACGAGGAGCCATCGAGGTGGACCCAGGTGGACTTGGGCTGGCTTTGGAGTGACCTGCCACTACTATTTCCCCCACCACTTCCCTAGCAGCAGCTTGTTGGGCAGGAAAATAAAGCACAGGGAAGGAAATTAGATATGGAGAATGAATTAGGCTTTCTTTATTAATTTGTCGGAACTAATTAACATCTCCCCAAGATTTGTCTCCTCTCCAGATGCCCCCCAGAGCAGGAGGAAGGAAAGAGTTTGCGAGGAGCCAGACTCGGCCTCCAGGTTCCCAGCCTTGGCCTGTCCTCACTCTGCTTGTCCCCAGAGTAGACAAGGACAGGAGAGATGTCACCTGAAGGAGAAGCCCCTAGAGCCCTGTTTTAAGGGCTACAGACTGAGAGGGAACCCACAATTCATCTTTTCCACTTACCTGGGTGCTGAGCCCCAGAAAGCCCCTGACACCAAGTCTTGGTCACCTCACCTCTCCAATATCAGCTCCTCGGTGAAGTGGAGTTGTACAGTATCTGCATGCTCAGAGCTGGGGAATCTGTCTCGTGGTGGTACTACTCTGGGAATCAGAACTTGGGAGAAACACCGGCAAGCTTTTAGATTACCTTCACAGTACAGGGCCACGTGGGTTTGACTTTATCAAAAAATACAAGGGGTGAACAGAGAGGTACCTGGTGTTCCTGTTTCGCAGGTGACAAAACTGAGTGCCATGGTTAAGTACCTCGGTGAGACTGCACCAGGAACAGCTGGCAGGGGCAGGACCAGAACTGCAGAATGAGCAATTGCTCAGTGGCCTGGCTCCTGAGAACCCATCTGCCCATTTCACCCCATTTCACCCTGACTCACACTGCGAGTCTCACTTGCTAACAGTCTCCTCATTTCCTGGGTGTGAGTTCAAGGTCTCCCCACCCAGAAGCCACTCTGACACCAGGAGCTCAGTCTCAAGTCCTGACCTTGGGTAAGAGGCTTGGCGTGTATCCTGTAGCTGATGCCCTCCCTCATCACGGTCACCAGAACAGGGCCCCGCCCTGCTGTGTCAGGAAACGACGGCTCTGAGAAGCAGCTCTCCAGGGCGGCCATGGGAGAGGGAGCCACTGCAGATGCCACCTCGGAGCATTGTGAAATCCAGCCTGCTCTGCATCCTGCCGAGTTGTGGTGGCGCTGCTGAGTGCTGTAGCCTGTGTGGGTGACATTAGCCCACCAGCCCCCGGCCCAGAGCTTTTGCCTATCACAGGGAAGCCTTCTGGGGGCTGGCTGCAGATCACTGGCTTCTGGACCAGCCAAGCTTCTAGGACCCTGAACAATCAGCGGTCCCACCCTGTAGTTTAAATCAGGAGACTGAGGCCTAGACAGAGGAAGCCTGCCGTTCTCTGGCTGTTGGCAGCACCAGGATTGGAATCAAGTCCCCTAGCTCCCGGGCTAGCCCTCTTTCATGAATGAGGTGTCAGAGCTTGATATGTGACATTGTAGGTAAATGAACCTGTCACATCAGGGCCCCCCAGAGCCAAGAAGAGCCTACCTCTGGACAATTGGAAGTTACACCTAGAGGTCAGGATGCAAGGTCGGCATCCAGGGGCGAGGTTGCCACTGGGGACCTGCGTGCCTATTCCACGCCTTCACGTTGTGGGAGCAGTTAGGTCCCTTCCACCTCTGCCTAGAACACATTCCCCTGTTAGGCCTTGAGTCCTCCCATGGCCCCAGCAGACCTGCAGGGCCTATGTGCTGGTGGCCATAATTCCTGCTTTACAGGAACAGAGACCCGGAGAGATTATATTTCTCCAGCTTTCTGTGGCCAGAAAGGCAGAGCTGGGCCTGGGAAGCAGTTACCTCTCCGGGAACCTCACCCTGGGTTGGAGCCAGTTGTGTTTGGAGTGGGGCAGACCTGGACTGGATCCTAGCTCTGCCACTCCCCAAGACCCTGGCAGTCCCTGAGCGCTGCCCAGCCTCAGGTGCTTCTGTTGCCTGTGGCACCTGCTTGAAAGGTGGTGCTGAGGACCTCCCTGGCCAGGTACGCAGCAGCTCCAGAACCAGGCCTGCACCACAGCCCGTGAACCCTCCCAGCTGGTCCTATCCCAGCCCTCTCGCTTTCCTTCCACATTTGTGGTGACAAGGGAGTAGGCAGTGTGTTGGGAAGCAGCCCACCCCACTAGCCTGAGACTCAGCCAGACCCAGAGACCAGGCCACACCTGCCTGTGAGAGGTGCCAGAGGGTGGGGTACAGCAGGCACTGGGAATGGGGGCCTCTGCCCTCCAGACCTCTGGGCTAGGCATGCCAGCTGGCTGTGGCTGGCCTGGGGTAAGGGGAGAGTGCAGGAGTGGGAGGAACTGCCCTGACTGTGTCCGCAGGCTGGACATGGGACAGAGTCTCAAGGTTCCCTTGAGGACACTTGGAACTTTCTGAGACTTGAGAAACTCAGGAAAGAGATTAGAGAAACCCTTCATATACCCTCCTTCTTTTGTCACACCTGGGGACTTGTCACATGCCACAGTATGAGCATGGCCAGTGGTGGTGCCCACCCACACATGACCCGCCAACGGAGATGCAGGAACACTTCCACAGCACTTTGAGGAGCTTTCTGGGGATCCCCCACTTGCCAGAGGCCTTCAGGACCAGGCCAGGTCCCAGCGAGGGTGCTGATTTGGGGGGAAATGGTTGAGTTTGCTGGAAACTGTTGTGCCCTCATTGAGCAACTCATAGATCAGGACAAACACGAGTGGCCCCAGCCTTGGGAGAGCACCTGAGGCCTACTTCAGGGTGTAGGAGAGCACCCTGCCCCAGCCACAAGGCATGGTCCCCTCTGGCTCTGTCCTTGATCTACATACCAACAGCCACTTCCTGAGCAACTGGTCCATTAGGCCCTGCTTGTGTCCATGCATGATTCTGCCGAGTATTTGTCATTTTAAGATAAAGTATCAAGTCTGTTTTACACATGAGGAAATGAGGCTCACAGGGCTGAGGCAACCTGCCAGTGAGTGTGAGTGCACAGCCCCGGTTCTGTCTGCCACCCAGGCTCCCTCCCTTATATTTTCTTTAAGAGGCTGAAGAGCTGCCTGATTCCTAGCTCTAGGACCTGACCTGACAGGGCCAAGCTCACCACAGGACAGCATGTGCTTCCACTGCAGCAAGAGGTATTAAGGATAGACGGCAGGAAGAGTGTCCCCACTAGTGAATGCTACGGAACATTTGGGCAGAATCTTTGATTACAGCAACCTTGAAAGAAAAGGAAGCATTTACTTTATCACCTGGGTAGAAGTTTTGGGGTATAAATTGTGCCCAAAGTAGAGGGTAGCACATGATTATGTCCCTCTCTAACCCCTGGCTAAGAAGCTTCATAAGCCCATAAGGCCCCAACTCTGGCTATGCACAACCATCTGCTGCCACCTGGCCTGGAAGCTGGGCATCCTTGTCACTTGTCCACAGGGTTTCTTCTCCCAGTCCACTCAGGAGTCCTAGCCAGCTCATGCCTGGGGCAGCACGTTGGGCAGGGCAGGGCCAGGCCTGGGCAGGTGTGGTCCCAGCCACCTGTCTGAGTACCAGCTGGATCCACTGTATGAGCTCCACCACTCCAAGCCCACCCATTCTGCCATTTCCCTATGCCTGGAAAAGGGGACCCAGACCACCAAGCCTCCGCCCGTGACACCCATCCATCCACTCTGCGAAGTCAGTCCCGCTCACAGCAGCAGAGCCATTGCTGGGCGTGACAGGGCACAGAATGCCAGGTTGTGGTCCCCACGACACTTGACCTTAGCCAAAAGGGCTGAGAGGTGACAGGCTCTGGTTTCAGCTCTCGTCTTAGAGAGGAGCCTGTAAAGCAGGGGCAGCATCAGGCTGAGAAGGACCACCGCACACAGCGCTCAGAAGACTCAGGCGCAAGTGCAGGTTCTCCACTCGCCAGCCATACAACTTGGCAGCTTTCTCAGCCACGGAGCCCGTTTCCTCCTCTGTAAAGTGGGACTATCGAGATATGCTCCAAAGGATGGATGTGGAAACAGAGAAACTCAATGCCAGAACTAGAGGGGCAGCAAGCACAAATACCGACCGCCAATGTTTCCTTTTAGGGCGGAGGCTACCACCAGAGGAAGGGCTGCTGAGCCTTTAAAAACTCAGGCACATGTTCCATTCAGTCACTTTGAAGATGAGAAGTTGGCTGTGAAGTGCAGGCCATTCTGATAGGACCAGGGCTGGTGCTGAGAGGAAGAGAGACAGCGGGGCAGGTGGTGTGAAAGAAAATGGATATTTTTAATTGCTTCAGCTCACATCTCATAAAAGAAAAAATAATAATAAAGCACAAGCTCTTGCCATCCCTCACCCCCCTTTCTCTGCCATGAGTCAAGAACCAGTTCCCACCAGTTGTGCTGAGGTTCAAAGCGTCTCTCCACCCTAATCCTCACCCGACTTCCCTGCCCCCCACCACCACTGTGGGCGCCAGGCCTTCCCCTGCACAGCGTGGGCACTGCCACTCCCTGGGCCAGCCTCTGCCCGCCACAGAAGGAGGTGCCCAGTGGTGGCAAGTCTGATGGGGGTTGCCAGCAAAACAGGTCGCCAGCCCTCTCACCTGGTGGCCTCTCTGGGCCTCCTGTTGATGACAGCTGCTGTTGGGGTGCAGTGTGTAACCATCTCCTGGTGTCTGGCCTCAGCACCCTTCCTATACAGCTGAGAAGACAGAGGCTGGGTGCTGCTTCCCGCCTTCCCCACATCTAGCCTGCAGCACTGGTCTGGGACCTGCCTCAGCCTGTACCCACGGTGGGATCTGCTGCCAACACCTCAGTGCACCTGTGCTGCTGTCCCTGGTCCCTGGGAACCCACCCCTGCCCTGCTTCCTGCCAGCCCTGGTCTCCTGTCCTGTGAGGTGGGACAAACTCCCGCCCACCCTGTCCAGCCCCTGTTCCCATCCCTGACTCATTGCCTCACTTCCCACTCAAACTGTGTCTCTCCAGGACGTGTCAGGACAGGGTGCCTGGGTTCTGGTCCTACAGGCTTGGCTGTGCTGTTCTCGTGGGGGTGGGGCAGCCAAGAGCATTGGCTTTGACCTGCTTCCCCAGGCCTCCCTCCCTCCTCCACCCCACCCCACCCTAAGGGGACGGGCGGGGTTGAACTCCAGAGCACCTCCAGATTGCACCAAGAGGCCCTGCCTAGGGCTGCCGCAGCTCAAGACAGTAGGGGACAGGGGCACTGCCCTTGGTGCCTGATTTCTCAACAGTGCTGTGGGACGCAAGCATCCCCTTGAGAGACCCTTACCACAAGCCTTCACAGGGAGCTGCTTCTGGCTGGCCTCCTTCCTCATTGCCTTGGAATCTAGAATGTAGAAGGATCAAGAGACTTGGGTTCTCCTAATTTACTTCCCCCTCTGGGTCTCAGTTTTAGCATCTTCTAAATGGGCAATGCTTCCTCTTGATTGTTGCAGAGTTCTGAAGCTTCAGAGTAAATGGGGCTGGAGGAGGAGAGTAAAGAATTTGCCCTGGCAAGCTAGTACAGACAGCAGAGGCTAGGAGGGGGTGCTCTCTTCCCACCCACTGGGGCTGGGATTGGAGGTACCCCCCAATGTCCGTGGCCACTCAGCCTTCCTCTTGGAGGATCTTCCCTTTTTGCAAGTGATCTGGGCCTTCACCAGGGAGTCTGGTCTTTCTTTGATCAGCTAGCTTCCTAGGAACTCTTGATTAAAAGCTCTTGGCGACCTGAGAAGTCGACAGGAACATATGTCCCCCTGTTTGCTGGGGTTTGGCGCTCAGTCACAGTTTATTGAGGGAAGCAGATGCAAAGTGTTCCCAGTGCAAGCACCAGGCTGGGTGCTACAGTTCCAGAGACGAATGTGCCCCCTTCCCAGCACAGCCAAGCCCTGAGCACCATCGCTGCAGTTGGAGCCAGGTGCAGGGGGCTTACAAGAACTGGATGTCACTGTGGGGCCTGAGTGTTGAAGTAGGAGTTTTTCAGGAGGCTGGTGTGGAGGGTGGGGAATAGGAGGGGCAGGAGAGAGAGCTGGGAATGTAGGCAGAGGCAGATTGTGGAGGCCTGATAAGTAGCTTTAGATTCACCCCAAGGCACTGGAAGACCAGCTAGGGACTTGTGTCATAAGATCTGATTTGCATTCATATCTACCTAGTAGCAGTGTGGTTTGGACAGATCAGTGTACCCGCCTGGGCCTCAGTTTCCCAGCATGTCTGTGGTGCCTGTCTAATGAGGCCTTTGTTCAGGTGAAATGAGATTTTGTTGCCTGGTGTCACACCCCTTTGACATCCAGCATTGCTGAGTAAATGCTGAATATATTTGGTGTTACCAGTGCCGTGGCTCTAGCTAAGAAAGCAGGGGAGCCTCTTGCCAGGTGAGCTGCAGTAAGGACAGGGCTTGTGGGCCGTAGTTGAGAAAGCTGAAAGGAGAGCCACATGGCTATAATGGTGGTGAAGCGAGAATGCACTTGAGAGAGGAGTTTAATGTGGATATTGGGGCGGACAAGATGCCCAGTGGGCCACTGGAGACATGGCTTGGGGGTCTCACCCCGCGGGCATCAAGAAGGCCCTGCAAGATAGCCAATCCCCACTGTTCATCTCCTTTCCAGGGTCCCCCTCCCCAGAATAACAAATGCCGTAAGTCCCCATAAAGTTCAAAGGGCAAAGCTTTACCCAGTCTGCCCTTCCCAGTCCCCAGCCTGCAGGCTGCTGCAGGTGGGTATAAGCCACACAGGGAACACACAGGAGGTCAGGAGCCTTCACAGACACTAAGCCAAGAAAAAAGAGGCTGAGAGAGAAGAAAGGCACATGGCGAGGGGTGGTGGCCTTCCAGCCACACGCCCAGTGACTGCTAAAACTCTCGTCTTGGCTGCCTCCTGCCTTGATGAGCTGTTTGCGTATCTCCTGACCCAGAGGCAGGACCTATGGAACCACAACAAGAGAACAAGCACAGAACATTTCTATGGGCTTGTGTCTAGCGGATGTCGTCCCCAGGTGCTTTCTGTGGCCATTAGCAGGTGACCAAGCAGGGCAACTTATACCTTCGCACCCCCCTTGCAGGAGGCTCCCACTTTTCTGCTCCCAGATTTCCACCAACTTCATCTTTGTAACATTGGACAAGTTCATTTCCTCTGCGCCTCGCTCCTCGTCTGCATACGGGGAGCCAGGAGCAGCTAACAGGTCTGTGGACACGAGGATTCTCAGCCTGTCCCCTCCCCTCTCCCAGACCTCCTTTCCTTGGGTCTCAGCCTGACTTCTCCGTCCCTTTGACTTTCCCATCTGTTTATACACAAAATTCACCCACAACATTTCAGTTTTCCAATCGAATCATTAATTACCCCAGTAATTAAATCCAATTAGCAGTTGTAGGGGCCTTTCTGAGTGAGGAGCCATTAGCCAGGATGAAAATGCATGGGAGAGAGAGAAAAAGAAAACCCATCCTTTCCCAGCATTAAAAATGAAAGCAGGAGTCTGCACTGCAGCAGAGGGCCCCAATTAAAGCTGGGGCCCACACTCATTAAGCTAATTTGGCGTGCTATCCAGGCAGCCTCTGGAGGGAGCCCGACCAAGGAGCTGGCCAACATTCCCTGGTGGTGGGTGGGGAGACATGGGAAGGGCACGCAGGCACCTTGGGGACTGAGCTGCCTGAATCTGGCTTTCTCCTGAGTACTCCCTGAGGTCTGAAGCTGCCGAGAGCTGGGAGTGAGAGGGCTGGGGTCCATGTGAAGTGGGAGAGGCAGGGGTGACTGTGAGGAGGGAAAGCCTTCAGTACCAGTACTTCCATTTCTGGCCTCAGGAAAGGACCTGCCTTAGCCACCACTCACTTCTCTGAGCCTGAGGCTGAGGGGGACCTTTTCCTGAGGTGTCTGGGAAGGTTAATTGAGAATACAAGAGTGAATACCTGACTCCCTAGGGCCTTCTGCAGTAGCCCCCTCTGGCTCCCCAAAGTGCTCAGCATACCTGTAGCCTGCTCCAGCTCTGCAGGCAATGCTGCTAGGTGTCACCTCCTTTAGCTCCAGGTGGAGGAGCTAAGGGGCAGAAAGACAAAGACCCTCAGCCAGAGTGGCAGAGACTGGGCTGGGAATCAAGGACTAGGGAAGAACAGAAGTTTTATGTGTGTGGTGTCTCCAGTACCATCCCTTTGTGGCTGGGCTGGCCTAGAACCCCTGCAGGAATAGGGGAGGGTGTCCAGCTCACCCCCTCCCCCAAGCCAAGGCTGAGAGGCAGAGGGAGGCTGTCTGCCTGCCTATAGGTAGGGAGCCCTCTCCAGCCCCTATCAGACTCAGGCCAGCGTGGCTGGGCAGGCAAGGAAATCCATGGGCTATGATCACCCTCAGCCATTACTGAGAGGCTCCACAGGTAATAGCCACTGCTTCCCCAGCACAGGGCAAGAGGCCACGGGACTGCCAGTGAAATGGTGAAAAGGCATAGCCTGTGGAGACAAGAGGCCCAGATTAGAGTTGGCCCCACCGGCTGTTTGACCTTGGGAAGATTCCTTGCCCTCTCTGGGCTCCTCATCTCTACAATGGGGACAATAATGGCACTTAGTTCCCAGAGTTGTAAGATTTAAGTGGATTAATACAAGTAAACATTTAGAGCCAGAGCTGGCGCAGGTCACTGATACACACGTGCTAACTGTTCTTGCCATCCCCGGGAGGAGCCTGGCAAGGGGCATGACCCATGGTGCTTTTCTTTCCAGAAAAGGTGGAGAGTGCCTGAGACTGAGACCCTGGGCTGCTTCGCTAAGGGGATGGCCCATCTTGGGGCAGAGAGGGGGGCAGTTGAGACCGCTGCCAGGTCCAGCAAACATGGGGTCCATCCCCAACACACACACATGTGTGCGCACACACTCACACACACTCACACACATGCCCCTGCCAAGGGCTGTTCCCACTGTGGGCAGGGCCAAGAAGGCATGGGAATAGAAAGGAGGAGGGGAGCAGGTGGCCGCAGAAGCCGCGCTGCATCCCCCGGCTGGGCGCCGTGCCCTGTGCCTACGTGCTGGCTCCCTCCGTGAGGCAGGATGAAGAGCAGGCCCTGGCATGCCAGGCCCCTACCCAGTGACTCCTGAAACCCCGACAAGTCTGAGCTGGAAGCCGGACTGGGCGAGGCTCCTGATAGATTCATGTTGGGCAGAGGGACGGTCGGGGGTGGGGAGGAGGAGGGGAAAGACCCCCCACTCGAAACTCTGACACCGCAGGTGGCAGGGAGAATGAGGAAAGTGAGCAGGACCCAGAGGAGTGGTCAGCCCTGGGGTTCTCTGTCGCTCCTCGGGTCCCCTCACCTGACGTGCCCCTGCCTGGCAGGGCGGGAAGAGGACAGGCTACAGCAGCAGTAAGGATGTGCACCTCTCAGCAGTTTGCTGAACGGAAGGTGATGACTTGGGTGCTTCTGAGAAAGAGGACGGAGGGAATGATGACAGCCCAGTGCTGAGAGTGGAGGAGACTGGGTCTCCCAGAAGACTGCCCAGAGCTGGGAAGTCGTTTTCTGAAGTGATCTCACTCTGTCCCCACCCCAACCAAGTGCGGTGGACTGCTAGAGCCATTTCACAGTGAAAAGCTGAAGCGTAGGGAAGGTCGTGGGACCTGATCTCAGGTCCTGCTGATGGGAAGCGCGGTAGCTGACAAGGACAAATTGGAAGGCCTGTGTCCCCCCACCATGACCCCATTCAACCTCCTGGCAGTAGGGACAAGGACAGTGCAGGGACCCCAGGCAGGCCCACAGGGCTTCTGAGCCTGGAAATGCCTCCAGACAGACCCACCAGCAGAGTGGGAAGCCCAGGTTGGCCTGACTCCCCAAAAATACATGTCAGAACCTTTGAGGACCCCACTTTGCCCACAAACCTCAAGTGGATCTGGAAGGGAGAAAGAGAAGTGTGAGACACAGCACTCTGGGGGTGATGTCATGATAGGGCTAAGTCAGGACCTAGAACTTCATCGGAGTTGAGGTTTAAAGTCTCTGTTTTTGCCCATGACTTTGCTACCTCATGTGGTTTTACCCAGGAAGAGGCCAGTGCCTGAGTTGGGGTCATGGCCATGGCTCCTATTGTGGTCTGGATTGGCCCTGACATTGACAGCCAAGCCAGGGCTCCTGTGAGGCTTAAGGGAGGTGGGGGTTGCTTTGGGGGTTGACATGGGAGTGGGTGCAGGCAACTGGGGTCATCTAGCAAAAGGCAGAGTTTGCATGACTGTGGGGGTCCACTCCAGCTGAACCAGAGGTCATTACCTGCATTTGGAAGAGAGGTTCATTCTCGAGGAACATTGGCCAGTGCAGGGAACCTGCTGGGAGTGGGAGCTGAGCCAGAGCTGGTTGGAG
>NDGN011447784.1:0-18192 GCA_002564285.1 Tympanoctomys barrerae
AAAAAAAAAGAAAAAAAAAAGAAACTAGAAACATGAGAGGAAAACAAACTTAAAATCAGCATGATGAGGGCTGGCCAAACAGCTCAGGGGATTAAAGCACCTGCAAGCAGGTGCAAGGGCTGGGGTTCAATCCCCAGGCTGTTGTGCCAGTCCCACCCATGGGGTGCAATTGAGATTGGGCATGGTGGTGTGTGCCTATAATCTCAGCACTTAAGAGGCTGTAAACAGGAGGGTCACTATGAGCCCAATCTAGTAGTGAGATCCTGAACACCCTGTAGACCCTTCCTTAAAATTAAGAAAAAAAAAAATCAGCACGAGGAGGAGGAGGCCGAGGCCTTACTCTGCTTCCTGAATGGCTGGTGCTGGGCCAGAGCTGTGCTGAGGATGCTGTCTGGAGATGGGCAGGCCAGGTGCAGGCAGGGCAGGAGGACCGCTGGGCCCCAGCCCTGGACACAGCTGCCGGTAGGGCTGTGCTGCCTGGCAGGTAGAGGAGAGAAGCACCTGCTCACTGGTCTGAGTGGACTGAGCCCTGCTCTTCCCGCTGCACCTGGGAGCTTAGACCCATCAGGCTCTTCAGGGATGCTCTGGTGGGGGGAGGCCCAGGTGCTTCATTCCCATCTGGGTGGAGTTGGCCAGAGGTCACACACATGAAGAAGGGCCAGGTGGGAGGACCAGGCTGAGAGCAGACCTTGGCCTTGGCTTTCCTCTGCAGCAGCACCTATCCAGTTCAACGGGCCACAAGCAAACTCTCTGGCCGTGCATCAGTAACTCCATAGTGTTCCTCTGCAGCAGCACCTATCCAGTTCAACGGGCCACAAGCAAACTCTCAGGCCGTGCATCAGTAACTCCATAGTGTTGGTTCTCTTCTTTGATTCAGGGGCATACATGGCCTTTTTGTTTCTCAGCGTGACCTGTGGAGTGACTGGCCACAAGATTCTGAAAGCCAGAAGCCGAAGATCCTGTCTTCTGCAGATCTGCTCCAAGACAGCATCCCGTGCGTGGCTGGATGAAGGCCTTCTGAACTGTTCTGGCAGCTCCCAGATGGGAGGGGTGCCCACTGGTCTCTGCCCTCTGCCATGAGCTGCCCAGGGCAGGCCCTTGTCTGCTTCAGCTCTCATCGGCTGCAGGTACTTGGCAGACCTGTGTGTTGTGCAGCATATAAAACACCTCCCTGAGGGCATCGCTTGTTCCTGTGAGTCCTTTGGGGGCTGACCATAGAGATGAAGATGGACCGGAGCAGTTGGAGAGTAATCCCGGAGTCAGAGGGGAGACATCCGCCTGGTACCGGTTCCCATCCAGAGCAGGTTAAGACCGCCGTTGCCCCACCCCCACTGGCTCTCTCTCTTTTTCTTCTTGCAAGTGGCAGTGATTTAGGCTGCGGTTCCAATTAGGACATATGGTAGAGCTAACTAACGAATCTCTGTCACTGTACATTGTCGGCCAAGTTTAGTATGGAGCGGATGTAAAATTTTCCTTGATGATGATGATCCTGGCAGGCCAACTGTGACTTCCCAAGCGCCTACTACGTGTCAGCTCATGGCCTGTGTTAGCTCATTCTATTCTTACGATGGTGTCAAGAGTGGGGTCATCACTGGATGCCACTGGTTCTGGGTGGAGATTTGGAAATGTCTTTATCTGAGTAGGAGAAAAGGCTCAGGTCTTTCTGCCTGAGCTATACTGTGCTCTATTTGCCAGTGCAGGCTCTGAAAACCAGTAAATCCTGCCAGGGAGGCCTGTTGAGAGGCTGTCAGGGAAGCCTAAGGGCTGGGATCTGTGAGGACAGGATGGAGCCTTGGACGTAGAGGGGGTCCCTCACCTGGCCCGCAGGCAGACTTCCGTTCTAGGGCAGTCACTTTAGGCAGCAGAACCTCTGCTCAGGCTGCTTAGTTCTTTGAATGTGCAGGACCTGGGTTTCAGGTCCCTGTGGCCAAGTCCCTGGGACTCTGTGGAGCATCTGCAGGAGGCCCAGAAGAGCGGAGTTAGAGAAGGGCAACTTGCACTGACAGGTGCTTCCTTGTCCCTGCCTGAGGAGTCTTGACCGTGTGCGCTGAGCTGCCGTGGAGGAGGCCCTCCAAGAGCCCACCTCTGAGGGGGCAGAGCTTGCAGCTCCAGCACCGTGGGGCTCCCCGCTGCGGGGCTGAGAGGGCGGCAGGGCAGGCCCAGCACTCAGGCAGCCTCCTGTGAGTTCCTGGGTTTCCAGTGTGTCAAGAGGCATCACAAGTCCAAGTTTTATGTGGTCTTATGTGATTTTATAGGGTCTTCTCTGAACTTTAAATGTTAATGACTAAAAGCAAACAAAAGCCATCTTGGGCTAAACAAGACCTCACTGCTGACCGCTGTCCCAAGCCTCAGTCTGTAGCTCAGGCTGGTGGTCACCCAGCCGTGGTTGTCAAAGTCTTAGGCAGACCCAGACTGGGCTGGGTCAGCACTGCCTCCCTCCGTCCCTCTGTCCCTCTGTCTGTCCCTCCGTCCCTCCCTCCCTCTTTCCTTCAGGTTCTGTCTCCCTCTTTCTCTGTTGCTTCCCAGGGTCCAGTGTCGGCCTGGCCCTTAAAGGTGGTCATTGAGCTCTCGAGGGCAGTTTCTGCTCATGCATCGTACACAGTTGCCCTGCAGGTCACAGCTTTGCATAGCATTGTGGTATTGTGTGTGTGTGTGTGTGTGTGTGTGTGTGAGTGCCCGGTTGGTAGGTGCAAGGAGCTGTGTGTGGAGGCATGAGTGAGTGTGGGTACGAGAGCGCTTTGTGCGCGTAGGTGTGAGGATGATTATGAATGTGACTGTGTGTGTGTGAGGGAGGAAGCGTGTGTCACGACTGTGTGAGTGGGTGTGAGTGCATGAAAGAATGTGTGTCCTTGAGGATGTGTGAGCGTGTGTGTGAGTGTGTGTGTATGTGTGTGTGTGAGTGGCTATGAGCGTCTCATGAATGCCTCTGGGATCGTGGGGCGGGCGTGAGCCGAGCGCCTCCGCGGGCAGCCCTCGCGGCAGGCAGGCAGTGTCTGCTGCTGGGCACTCGGTGCTCCGTGCTGGTGGTTTCTTTGCTCCTCTGCATAAGTTTTTCAGTGCTGGAGGGAGCTGAGCCCGTCCCGCCTCGGGCGTCTGCGTGGGCGGGGTCTCCTCATTCCTGTCTGGAATGCTTGTGCCTGGGCCCTGAGCTGCTGAGTCAGTGCGCGGTTGGCCGCCCTGCCAGGAGCAGCCCTCTGCAGGGACCCCAAAGTCATGAGGCGAGGGCCAGGGCCCCAGCGTCCTGCAAGGCCGGCAGGCGCGGCGCCCCAGTCTGCAGGAAGCGGAGCAGACGAACAGCCAGCCAGTCTGCCCCAGTCCTGACCCCGGAAAGATGCTGCTGACGGCGTGTTCGAAGCCTCCGGATCTCGGGGGTGGTTTGTAAAACAGCAGTAGATAGCAGAATAATCAATTCCTCTAATACTTCCCAAATGGTAATGTGTCATGTTTGGTAAAAGGCTTCTCTCAGGCTGTTTAAAATTAGAAAGAACTATGTCAGCAAACTGTGACCGACAAAAAAGGAGCGGCAGCCAGAATCCCAGCAGACGCGGGCCAGCTCATTCACTTGGATCCGGTTCTAATGATGATGACTTATTTTCCCCTGTTAGCAGCATCACTGGTAACTAAAGTTAGCCTTGGCTCCAGAATCAGTGTACTATTTTAGAGCCCCATGCGGGCAAGGAGTGAGCTGTCAGATCATGGGCGACAGGAGGGTAGGCGCGGGCTGGGCTCCGGGTCTCCCCGCCCTCCCGGTGCCCTTGCGTGGCTGCTGGGCCAGCTGGTGCCTGCCCTGGTGGCAGGCGGCCAGTGTGGACCACGGAAGCCTCCGATGATCTGCCGCTGCCTGCTGAGCACTTGCTCACAGCGAGGCAGTGGAAGTCCGCCAACACGCACTCCTGTGCACTGAAGCGCGCCCCATTTCCGGCTCGGAGGTGGAAGCCCTACCCCAAGATGGGGGTGGGGTGAGGGTGGTGGCAGCGGTTCCTCTCGTGCGGTGGGTCAGCAAGAGGAGAGAGGAGGGAGGACAGCATGAGCACGCAGGGGAAGATGACCTGACCCCTCCTCACTTCCACAGGTGGTGTCCCGTGGCACTGGTTAGGGCAGCCGGGCTGGCTCTCACAGTTGGTGTTCAGGTGTGGGGCGGCCACGGGATCCTGCTGTCTGCACAGGGCTGTGCTGCTCCTTAGATTCCTGTCTACTTGCCCTGGTCTTGAAGGGTAAGAGTACTCATGTACTTCCACACTGGATCCCTTCCTTGAGGTGGCCGCCCCAGGGCTTCCGTCCATGCCGCCCAAAGGTCTTCTGCTGGTGCTTCTGTCCTTTGTGGCCTCATTACTGTGAGCAGGGGTTTCTCTGCACCCCTGTCTGCCTCACAGAGGGGAGTCCCTAAGGCGGGAGAGGCCACGTGTCTTAGGTCAGAAGTCCTTCCAGCAACTGCCGGGCCTCATCTGACCACCGCATGTGGACTCTGGGGAGCCAGAGCCAGGGTGGAGGCAGGGCTGGGGCCCCGGGGAGCAGCTCGCGTGGGGCTCCCGAAAGACTCTGGAGACCACAGTATTCTTGAACAGTTGGCCGAGGACACGGCAGCAGGGAGGCAGCAGTGTGTGCAGGAGCTCAGCCCTCAGTGAGGAGGAACCAGGGAAGCAGAGGAAGAGGGCAACTGAGGACAGAGGAGGCAGGGGCAGGCTGCCTCGGGCTGCAGCCCTGCAGTGTCCCTGGATCCATCCGTCACTGTCAGCCACACGCTTCCAGGAAGCAGGGTCTGAGTTTCCTGGGCAGCAGGATGATTTCTAGGCGATGGCTTGGCGTCAGGCAGGAATAGGCAGCGAGCTGTCAGCATGCCAGCAGGGCTGACGACAGCCTCAGTGTTCTCCAGGGAGCGCGGGGCTGGAGCAGAGGCCAGCAGCGCCCTCGCTGGGCTGGGATGCCCTGGCCTTCACGCTTGCTTCTCGAGCAGCCGTGGGTTGGGCTGCACAGGAGGTGGCCTCGGTCCAGGGTTCTGCAAAGCCGAGCAGGCCCTGCAGTGGTTGCCAGCCCTCCCACAGCCTGGAGACTCCTAGGGCTTTGCTGTTTCTCTGCCCTGTCCCTCTGCGACCCCAGCTTTCCTAGACTCAGGGACTGAGGGGTGACGTCCCTTGGATGCTGGCTGGTACCTGGAGTGCTCAGTTCCTCTGGCATTTGCTCCCTTTGCCTTTTCTCCTTCCCCTTGGGCTTAGACCCTCAGCCTGGGTGGCCTAGTCCTCCGAGTCCTGGCTCACTTCAGAGCTGTGGGGCTGGCGGTCCATGGCCTCTCTAGACCTGCCCTTGTGCTGAGCGCCATCACAGCAGGCAGCTGTGTGTGCACTCAGCCCAGTGCTGGCCTTGAGCTGCGTGCTGCTGTGGGGTGCACCTCCTGTGATGAGGGTGCTCACCTGTGCCCCAGGTTGCTGTAGAGAGAGCTGGTAAGGCAGGTTCCAGGAAGAGGAGCTGGGGAGGCAGACAGGAAAGCTGCTGTGAAGAGGGCTTGGGGGCAGCTGCCTGGGATGGAAGCTGTGGCCCGGGGTCAGGGTCGAGGAGAGGCCCATCTCCCCACACCCAGGGCCGCATGAATGCTGGGGGAACTGGAGTGGCTGCTCCAGTCTCTGCGCTCAGGCAGCGCTGCACGAGGCCCAGGCAGTGTGGCTCCCTCCTGGCCAGAGGTCTGGCATGTCCTCAGGAGCAACCCTGGGAATTTCTCTGCGGCCTGTGATAGGGAGAGGCACTGTGTCGGTCATCACCCGTGGAGAAGGGCGGGCCCCCAGCTAGGATCTCTCTGCTCGTCTCCTCTCTCTTCCCTCTTCCCTCCTTCCTGGACTTTTCCTACCCTTCTTGTTGTTCTGGTGTGTTGGATGCGAGTCTGAAAGGTGCCTCCCAGTAACCAGCCACAGCTTTGGACCTCGGATGGCACCATCAGAGCTCAGGACTCACAGCAGGGCAGGGACTGAGGGGCCAATTCTTGATTCTCCTCTAGAGGCCAAGATGGGCTGGCCGTGCCTGGGCGGCCAGTGTGTGGCTGTGCCCTAGGGCACCCTGGATGTGAAGACCAGATTCCTGCCCAGGCCTGAGGCTCTGTGTATATGCTCTCCCGGTTGGCAGCGAGCTAGTGTGCTGCACTGAGGTGATGCTTATCAAAATGATGGCAGCCATTAGGAGCTTGAGTAAACCTATAAATTAACATAAGAAGATGTTTGCCATGGAAACCCGACTATGGAAAGCAGGCTACAAAGTCACATCTTTTTGCAATTGTACTTGTGAAGAACACAAAAGTTATGCTTAGGAAAAATCTGCAAGGAAGGAAACAAAGACAGGAACAACAGGCTCATGAGTTATTTATTTGTGATTTTTCTTAATTTTTTGGCCCTTTTATAAATCTTCTATTAGAAACAGAATTTCTTTAAAAGTACAACAGAAAGCGAAGTGCTGTTACCACGCTGGCAGGAGGTGGGCACTGATGAATTCTTCCACTCCATTCCGCGCGCCTTCCGGGATGTGCCCGGGCTCGGCCTGCTCAGGGCTCCTGGGACAAGAGGGAGAATGTCTGTCTTCACCCTGGAGATACTCTCCAGCCCTTAAGCAGGTCCTAAACACATGAATTAACACGATGACATGCTTGCAACACAACACAGCTCTGTATCTGTAGTTTTTGCATCTGTGGGTTCAACCAACCTCAGATGGAAAATATTTGGAAAAGAAAATTACACCCGTACTGAACACGCACAGGCTTCTGCCCTCGCTGTTATCCCGAAATGGTTCAGTGCAGCAACTGCCTACACAGCACTGACGTCATGCCAGGCGTTCCGCGGAGTCTGGAGGCCACACAAAGCACATGGATGTGCACTGTTTTCAGAATAAATTTAGAAATCTTTTATCTAGTTATATATTTGGTACAGGGTCTCTCTACACAGCTCAGACTCGTAGTGATCCCCCTGTCTCAGCCTCCCCAGTGCTGGGATTACAGGAGTGCACCACCACCCCAGGGCTTTGTGTGTGCCAGGCAGGTGCTTAGACCGCTGAGCTATCTCTGCAGCCCAAATACTGTGTGAGGGAAGTGGGTATCTCAGGCGCTTGCTATCTGGAGAGTTCTAGAAACAAGCAGATGACGAAAGCCTACCTCAGCCTTGCAGTGTTGTTTCATAAGAAGCAGGAGCTGTGCCTTGATGGGGCGCTGGGCAGAGGTGGGTCTGGGGTTCGTGGTGGAGGCCAGGAGGACTGGAACGTGGAGGCAGAACCACGGCTTGGGGGTGGGGAGCATTTTCCCCAGCTTCTTGGAGTGCAGGCCTGGCCCTCACATGTCTGGCTCTGTGGGAAGGCTGTTGCGGGAGCCGCTGGGCGCTGGACACACATTCCTTCTGAGGCACCGGCTGTGTCCCTTCTTGTTGACTGTCTGCTAGTGAGAGGCAAGCCGGGACTTCTGTGGGGCTCTGCGGCCTCACATGAGGAGCTGGGTAGCTGCTACAGCTGCCAAGGGCCGTGAGCAACTCGACACCTTCCTGTGGGTCCAGCTGGGTAATGCAGTGTCCTGCAACCTGTACAGGACCAGGAGGGCTGGGCAGTGGGGCTGAGCCTGCCCCCTTTTGGGGGCTGCAGCTGCCCTTAATTCAGTACTGCTTGACGAGGGACCAACCTGATTGGGTCCCAGAGCTGTGGGTGGGGCTTGGTTTCCGAGGAGACTGGCAAAGCTCACCATACAAAAGGGGGTTGAAACTGCTCCTGTGCATCCTTGAGGCCCCCCAGGGTGGGCCTGCCCA
Organism: Tympanoctomys barrerae; assembly: GCA_002564285.1. Lineage (NCBI taxonomy): Eukaryota > Metazoa > Chordata > Mammalia > Rodentia > Octodontidae > Tympanoctomys > Tympanoctomys barrerae. Next base: position 7,764 of record NDGN011447784.1, read on the forward strand.
GGAAGGGTCTCCCTGGGCTGCCCTCGGGATGCTGGATGTCCAGGGCCCAGCAGGACCCTGCAGATGAAAACAAAACCCAGGGGATCCTACATTGTGATCCTTGCCCCGCCCTGCCAGTCCCAGCCCTCTGGCCCCTGCCCCACCACACTACTTCATTTCTGGCTCCCTGGGATTGCCAGCACGGTATCCACATGCAGCTGCGCAGTGTATAGTGCCCAGCAGTCAGTTCCCAAAGGGGCATGTGGGTCCACGGAGGTCCACTCTGCAATCCTCCGGGCTCTCAGCATGCCCAAAGAAAGCCAGATTCTAGGCTTCCATCCGTTCTTGGCGAGGGCCCAGCTCAGCACCTGCCTGCCCCCTTCAGACTTGCCACCAGGTGGCCCTTGTTGGGGGGGGGGTGTTGCGGGAGACTGGTCTCCGTGGAGGTAGGTGGGTGGCAGCCAGCGGCCTCTCGGCTGATGCTCTTCGCTGTTTTCTTTCTGCTCAGGTGGAAGGGGATGCTTCCTGGTTTCCTCAAGTTCAGTCATGGGCCGTTACGGGCTCAGGCTTCTTAGCAGCAGCAAGGACTTGGTTGGGATCTCCAGGTGGCAGGTTAATTTGAAACACAAGACCCTTCAGAGTTCTTCCTCCCTCTCAGCAAGTGGTATGATCCCAGGGGATCGTCCCAAACTCCAGCCTGGGCTGGACTCTGTGATCAAGGTGTAAGCGACTCGCTGCTGGTCTGTAGGTCTTGGGAATGAGGGTATCAGCGCACAGGGCTCGTGTGTGGACATGGATGGGCACAGGCTCTGCAGAAACTGCAGCTCGCCCAGAAGGTGCGCTCCGCACGTGGAAGGGGCCTGGGGACTCATGAAGCTCAGGGCTTTCTTTTTACATGAAGGTGATATGAGGCTTAGAGAGGAAGGCGGCGTTCATGCCTCACGGGTGGTGAGGGGACTAGTTGGGACCCAGGTCCCAAGGGGCAGCGGCCTCTTTTTGGCAAAATCACATTGGTGGAGATGTGTCTCAAGCAGAAGAAAAAAATCCCAAAGGCCTGACTCCGGGGTGAGAGAGAGTGAATAAAGTGAAGCGAACTCTCGGCGAGCATTTATTTTTAACGGGAATCTGCGGCTAATGCTATGCACCGGCTGCCATCATGAGAGGTGCAGGCGCCCTTGCAGCAGCAGCAAGGTCCAGGACACCTTGGATGGAGGGTCTAGCCCTCTCCAAGAACAGGGACAGACAGCTGGAGGGGAGGAGCTACGGGGAGGAGCTACGGGGAGGAGCTAAGGGGAGGAGCTACGGGGAGGAGCTACGGGGAGGAGCTACGGGGAGGAGCTACGGGGAGGAGCTACGGGCCTGCCTCTGGTGCTTGGCGTCAGCTAGGACCTTTCTGGACAGCCCCTGTTGCTGCTTCCAAGGGGCTGACCTAGAGCTGCTTCCTCGGCCACACAGCTGTGGGCAAGAGAACTCTGATCTCGGTGTTGTGGCTCTGGGGTCCACGCAGGTCCAGGCAGCTGCAGCGGCAGCTCTGTTGAGCATCCTGACCTTGTCCTGTGTAAGCTGTGTGTCCCTGTGCTTCTGAGGCTGGTGGGGATCCTCGCCCAGAGCCTAGCAGTGATTTCTGGGTGTCTCCGTGAGGTTCACAAGTCATGTGTGTGGCAGAGGTGACCGGCTCCACTTCCAGAGGCCTGGAAGGTCCCTCCAGCACGGGCCCTCCCAGCGTGGCTCCTCTGCCCACAGCACCGCATGGCACCTTGCACTGTGCCCAGTGCTTTCCCCGGCAGAGAGACCTCAGCTCCCTGGGGCACGGGCTGTGCTTCCGAGAAGGACCAGCCTCTTCTGGGAAGGAAGACGAGGAGAGAGGGCGGCTGAGGTAGCAGCTGAGCTGGCGCAGGGAGGTCAGGTGAGGGGAGCAGCCGATGCCAGGAAGAACATATTGATCTCCTCCTTTTAAAAACGGACTCAAGTACAATCATTCATCATGCGCTCTCCCGCCACTGACAATACCCATTCCCGTCACTGTCAGGGAAGTGGGTTTGCAGCCCTCTCAGAAAGAGCAGACACCTCGCTGGAGATGTGTAAAGGGGGCTTGGTCCGTCCCCAGGCGCTTTCTTAAGGGCCTGCGGTGGCTTCCTAGAGACAGAGGGTGGCAGGATACAGCAGTTGGGAACAGTTCTGGCCCAGGTCCTAGTGGGCATCACACAGCCATGCGGGAGTGGGCAGGACACTGAAGGGGCAGGCCCAGGGGGACCAGAGGGACGCAACATTGGGGGCTCTTTATGGAGCAGGAGTGGCCAGACAGACCTTCTAGGGATTGGGACACCACACGCAGCACTTGACCTGGGCCCAGAGGGTGAAGACAGGGTGAGGAGACTAGAGATGGGTAGAGGCGGGCCTGGAGGGTCTTCCCTGGTGACACCAGCCGGGTGGGGAGGGCCACGTGTGGATGAAGGCACTTTTGGAGACAGGATGGGGCCTGTCCTGGGCCTGGGCCTGGGAAGTGGACACTGACTCGGGCCACAGTTCTGCTCACCTGAGGCTTCACCTGAGGTTTCCAGGGTTCAGCCCACTCTGAAAGAAGCCCCAAGCTCAGTTCCCTGGCTGGGCAGACAGGCTATCCTGCCAGCAAGAGCCAGGAAGCTGCTGCACCAGGAGGCCATAGCGAGAGGCCGTGCCAAGTGGGCATCTTGCCAAGTGGGCATCTTGGGGGTTCTGGTGAGCAGCAACACAAGCCCTGCCAGATGGGTCCACGTGAGGCGATGCGGTGGCCAGCCTCCTGCTGAGGAGACGGCACTGGAGACCCACAGCTCAAAGGAGGCTCCGTGTAAGAGGGGTGTGTCTGTTTGCACGTGGGCCTGCTGCGTTAGACCATGGGGGCACAGTCGCCGTGCAGAAGCATGGCAGCCAGGCGGTCACAGGAAGGGGAAGGTGTACGCATCCACGGCCCAAGTCCCTCACGCTAGGCCCTGCCTCCTCAGGGTTGCCTCCGTAGCATCATGGGTTGTGGACAAAGCCCCTACCACGCTGCCTTGGAAGACGTTGCGATCTGAACTGCAGTGGCAGGGGCATGTGGACAAAGACCCTACGACCAGATTGACATTTAGTGAGCCACTGAGGTATCTGAGCCTCAGTTTCCTCAAGAGCAAAATAGGACTAATCCTGGTTGTGGGACTCCAGGGTTAGGTACCTGTAAATTGCTTTATAAGTACCAGCCCTCATCTAGGCTGAGGGAGTTGCCACCTAGATAGGACTTGGGGAGCCGACTGGCACGTGGGAGTGTGACACTCACCATGGGATTTGTTCCACTAGTTTGGTACTGGAAGGTGAAGCCTGGTCAGAAGGGGTGGCCATGGGTGGCAGGGTCTGTCTCCTGCCTTCTCCCTTGGTCTCTCTCTGATTATGACCCTCATGATGTGAGCTGTGTCCTGTCTGCCCTGCTGGCCTGCCTGGGAGCCAGCCAACTATGGACTGAAACCTCTACAAACCGTGAGCGAAAATAAGCCTCTCCTCCTTTAATCTGCTGTGTCGGGTGTTGTGTCTCAGCTGTGAGAAAGTAGCAAAGATGCCCGCCTGTCTAGATGCCCACATGGGGCAGGCTGTGGCTCAGGGGTTGGCACACACTGTCGTGTCTCTGGCACAGCTGCCTCGGCTGCCCATCAGTGCTGCCCCCAGCCCTACTTCGGATTCCCGAGGGTCTGCACCTCCATCCCACGGTGCTGTCTCTGCTTTCCATCCCTCACTGGACCCTGAGCAGCTTCGCAAGGGCTAGGGTTTTGGTTTGTTGTGGGCCTGAGTCTCCTCCAGGTCTAGAACAGTGCCTGGCCCAGGGCAGGGATGGGGGAATGGTGCCGAGTGGCCGGAACACTGGGGGGGCTGTGCAGCCTTCCTGCTTGTCCACCTCTCATCCTGGAAGGGAGGGCTGAGCGTCCCTGTGGGAGTCTGGGAGCTCTTCTTACCCCTTGGGGCTAGGAAGGGAGAGGCTGGGGTCTGGAACCAGACCTATGGCTCTTTTTAGGGCTGAGGTGGGAGACTCTGTCCTTGCCTTCCAGGAGCACCAGGGCTGGAGGCCACACAGGCATCACTGTAAGTTTATAGCTTGACGGGAAGGCCAGGCCCAGGCTGCCATCCCCTGGGCAAAGGGCACCCCTTAGGGCCTCAGGGGGTGCTTGGGAGCAGCCCTGGGGCTCTGTGGCAGGGCCAACTCAGCCCCTCTGGCTGCAGGAGCAAGCGTGCACAGGCCCGACCCTGGGTGTCCGCGAGAGCCATGCTCCTTCCCTGGTCTGCGGTTCAGGCACGCTGTCCCCAGCAGGACTCCAGTAGCTATTTTCCCTGGCCAATGCAGGAACCCAGATGAAAAAGAGCTCTTCTTGGCTTTTCCAGAGAGATCTAACACAGCCTAAGTCAGGCTGTCATGACTGGACCTCATGACCTAAGGCTGTTCTGAGTAATGCTGCCCCTGCCTCTCAGGTGGACATGACTGACCCCATAGAAAGAGGACAGGTCACTTTGATCAAGAGAGGAAGGTGGCGTAAGTGTTCCTTGGGTGGAGGAGCTGAGGGGTGGCAAGGACACGCAGGGCCTTGCTCTAGGCCTCACCCCAGCACACACAGACAGGCACATGGCTAGAACTGACCCAGGAACTGGGCGTTAGCTTCTCACTGCTGTAACAAGACACCTGAGATAACCCAGCTAATCCAAAAAAGGCTCGCTTTTGCACACAGTTCTAGTTTATACCCATCGCTTGGGGCTTGTGTGACGCAGCACAAAGTGGTATAGTGGTGGCTGGGAAGCAAAGAGGGAGCGAAGCAGGAAGGGGCCGGCACCCCCACACCTCCAAGGGCGCACCCCCAAGGCCCCTACCTGCAGATCCTCTCCATAGGACCATGGCCTTCGGACCACGCCTTCCCACGTAGGCCTTCGGGATATTCAGGAGCCAGGTGGCAGCAGACAGAGTCCTGCCCCCGACCTGCCACGCGGTTGAGAATGCCACTCTTACTTCAAGAGGGACAGAGCGGGCTGTGAGCCTTGCCCAGCGGACACCCAGTGCGGTGCTGAGGGTCTCACTCTGAGCCTGTTTCTTCATCTGCAAGTAGGCAGAGAGGCAGCCCACCCGTGGGGTAAACGAGAGGGAGCCGACATTCGTAAAACGCTCCTGGTCTCCTTGCACACACTTGTTCTCGCTCTGACCTCAGGGATGTACATTCACACCCTGCAGCACGATCCCTCGTGGAGGAGCATTTCCTGACACATCTGGACACTGGAGACTCTGAGGCCATAGCCACAGAGGGCAGCTGAGGCCTGGGCACAGCCGGTCACTTTCCCAGAAAGCTGGCCGAGGGGCAGCATGTGCCCGGTCCAGGGTGGCTGCTGCTGTGGGCATCAGCCTGGCACTGTGAAGCTGCCTGCGAAGTCTTAGGGCGGGCACTCTCTGAAGTGCGGCTCTGGCTGGAGTCTCTGTGGCCAGTTCTGTACCTTCTGACCCCTGCTGTGTCTAGCTCAGAGCCTGGGCTTCCAACCCCTCCCTTCATGCACCCTGGACAACTGGCCTCTGGACCGGATTTCTTCCAGGCTCCTGGCCGAGGGACCTGGCAGCTTCTTGTCTAAAGAAACTAGTGCCATGGAGGGCCAGCCACGGGCTCTGGGGAGCCATTTCTAATGGGAAGGTTTCTGGGATCTGAAGGTTGTGGCGTAGGAAGTAGCAAGGGAGCTGAGCCCCTCTCCCCAGGGATGTGGGGAGGTAGAGCCACTCAGGATGGAGGTGGTGGCTTTGAAGGGCGGCCTGGCTGGGGAGGGGGAGAGGAGGAGGACAGGATGAGGGAGCAGAGTAGGGGGGTGAGCCTGGCTCTGGTGCTTCTGCACAGCGGATGTTCGCGTGGCTGCAGTTCACTCCTGGGTGTGTCAGAAGGCTGCGGACGTGCAGAGAACAGTCCTGCTCAGTGCTGAGGCCTGGAGCCCCTCTGTGCACAGCAGCAGACAGCCCCGCCCCCGGGCTCGCTTCTGCCTCCTGGGGGCGTGCTGGGTATCCCCAGCGTCACTCTGTGTCACACAAGAGCAGAAAGCTAGGCAGCCGCTGGGCTGAGCGTGGTGGCAGGGCGGGGAGCTCCCTGGCAGTGCACGTGCTGTCGGGGAGACTGCGCGGCTCAACGTGGGCCCCTATCAGAGCTCTGATGCTCTCTGCCTCGTCTAAGGAAATTAGTGCCATGGAGAGCCAGCCACAGGCTCTGGGGAGCCATTTCTAATGGGACAACCTGCCCATTTGCCTAAATGAATCAACTCCGTTTCTCTCCATGCGTTTTTCATGGCTTCCTCTCGGTGTAATTTAATTATCACCGTTGTTAGTGTTACTGCTCAGACTGGTGCAGCGCAGCTCCCCCGGCCTCGAGCCTGATGTTTCAGTGGGGCTCCGGGGAGGAGTCGAGAGACTAGGCCCATCTCCATGGCAACAGGAAGCTATAATATTTCCTAGTGATCTATTGATGTAATCTTGAGGGCTCTGAGTATATTGCCAGCATTAAAACATAAGTCTAAATAACACCCTAGTGAGACTGATGATATTCTATCTGTTTTACTAATAGATAAACAGCAGTTCAGGAGGGCCCAGCCTGGAGAAAGGGTCAGAAAGATGACAATGTACATCCGGGTGCTGGCCTGGGAGACCCCTGCCTCCCTGCCGGAGGGACTAGGGCAGGTGCCAGGGGAGCCTTCTGGGAGCTGGTGGGTGGGCGGCATTGCGAAGCCCTCCGATGCATGTGACTCTGAGTCAGAGCTGCTCTGCTGCCGTGGGCGACGCTGCTCTGGCTTCCCTACCCAGAAAGCGCGCTGCAGGAGCATGAGCCTTTGATGTCCACGGGCCCAACAGGACACTCCCGAGGGAGAAATAGCCCTTAGTCCAACTCCATCTTCACTCCTCTGTACAAGGTGCCTACTGAGACTTGGCTCTGTAAATGGAGAGCGGCAGGTAGCAAGGAGGGAGGTGACTTGCTTGACAGCAGCTTGGAGGTGAACACCGGGTCTGCTTCTCCGGATGGGTGCAGATGCTGCCATTTGAGTTTTTCGGCGGCCACCGCCTTCTCAGGAGGGTCTCCAGCTCTGTTTTCTCTGGTGAGGACTCCTACACCTTTGGCTGTCCTGGTCTTACTTGGCTCTGGGGTGTGCTCCTGGGGTGCGGTGAGGCCTTGGCCCACCCTCTCACTCCGCTGCCTGTGCACCATGAGGACAGCCACTCTGTTCTGCCGTGCCCTTGCCGTGTTTTGCCACACCGTGGGCCAGAATCAACAGGGCCGGCCAACCTTGGCCAAGACTGCTCACGCCGTGAGCCAGCTACTCCTCCTTCCCGCTGTCCCAGTTCTTGGGTACTTAGTCACAGCACTGGGAAGCAGGCTAATGCAGTGAGCTACTCAGGCTCTCCCCTCGTTTGTGGAGAACGGGGCTCTGGATTTGGTGACGTAATAGCTTGTATGTGGTCTTTGTGGAGCAGCAGGGGTGAGAGAAAGCATTTTTGTTATTCACAAACACTTTCTTTTTCTTTTCTTGGACACAAGGAAGAAATGGTCTTGCTTGCTGTCTGAGCTTGTGATCTTCCTGCCTCAAGCTCCCAGTTCCAGGAATGACAAATGCGCACCACACACTGGCTCGTCAGAAGCCCCTTTCATCCACACCTGAGTTCATGTTAACGAGTTCACTTCTGTGGGGCCGAGCTAGCTGCTGGAGGAAGCAACTGTGGGACGAGGGCCAGAACTTCAGGACTCGCCTATCCTTGGGCTGGGGAGAGGGGCTGGAAACCGAGTGACCGCCGAGGGCCAGCAGGCTTGTCACCCATTCCTGTGTGACAGAAGGCCCAGAGGCACCTGCTCAGACAGGCGTGGAGAAGCTCCTTGGCTGGAGAAGTGATGGGAGGGTGGCCCCGGAGAGGGCGGGGAAGGCTTTGGTCCCCACCCCAGGCTTGCCTTGTGTGTCGCGGCCCCTGGGCTGCTTCTGGGCTGAATCCTCTTGATTAACCATGAGAAGCCGCCTCTTCTGGGTTCTGGGAGCCGTTCTAGTGGGCTACGGAACATGAAGTGGGGGCTTATGCGTTTGGTCAGAGCTTATAGCTGGCAACCTTGGGACACACTGGCCTCTGGTGTCAGGGCAGTCCTATGAGCCAGCCACGGGGTCGGCGTGAACTCTGGGCCGTCAGCGAGCCACACTGCAGGACCCGGTGCCCACCGAAAACTGAAGAATCGGCTGGTGTGGGCAAAAAGCTCCCACGTCTGGGGCTAAGGCCACGCTTTGTTTTTCTTTTAGCTTCAGACAACTGTGAGGCCGACAGGAAAAAGTTAGGCTACTGGTCGCACCTTGAAGGGGACTGGCGGCCCTGGCCCTCCTTCCCAGCCACCGTGCGGGCAGCCCGCCTGCCTGCAGCACTTCCACTGCTTCCCCACAGGCTGGAAGCCCCAGGCCACACGGCCACGGATGGGAGCCGCCGCCCCGTAAGCTGGTGTATCTCAGGTACTCCGTACAGCAACGGAAAGCAGACCGACACAAGGGGCTTCGCCGGCTGCTCTGCTCCCGGGAAGCTGGGCTGTCGGGGCTCGAGCCGGGGTCCTCATTCTTATCGCAGCTTGCTTCACAGCTGGGCTGGAAGGGTTAACCCAGCAGACTGCGGAACTGGGTCCCAGTGAGGAAGAGAGAAAAGTGACTAAGGCAGATCCGAGAGCAACAGCCCTGGCAGGCGGGGCCTTGGAGAGGGAGTTAGAGACAAGGCCCTGAGGTCAGGCCGTCGGGCTCAGTGTCCATGTAAGAAGAGACACGGAGAGCTTGTGTCCGCTCTTTCTTTATGCCACGTGGGGACTCAGCCAGATGCCGTCCACCTACAAGCAGCGCAGGAGCCCCGGCCTGAACCCACCTTCTGGTCCCAGGGCTGCGAGGATGAAAGCTCTGTTGTGGACGCGGCCATAGAGCCCTGATGGAGGCCGAGGCTCAGGGCCCTGGACTCTGCCTTGGCCTGCCTCAGCTGCGGTGGACAGCCATGAGACCAGCCTGGATCCAGCTTGGCACGATGCTCAGGTCCCGGGTGGGCCTCAGGGGAGGACGTGTTCTGCTGGTGCGGGGAGAGCGGCCGAGGGAGGGATGGCCAGCGGTTGGGCTGGTGTCTGGGTGGTGCCCATGTCCAGAGCACACACTGTCCCTGCTGTTGGGGACGCTGAGAAGGTAAGTGTTCAAGCCAGGCTTGAGGGACACGGGCAAGGGCAGGATAATGAGCACAATTAAGCAGCGCCCTTGTTCTCTCCACAGAGGATTTGTCCATGGAGACAGATCAACCTGTTTGAGAACAGAGAAAATTGCATTTATTGAGGGCTTATTAGAATTGTGGTCATGGAGATCAAATCCGAGCCACCTGGAGTGGCTGTCCCCAGCTTTGTAGGACGGTGACTGTGTCCACGGCTAATTACATCTGTGGGGTCAGGACTTGTGAGCGGGGGCAGCAAAGGTCAAATTGCCTTGTAAGAAAGGGTGTGAGTGACGCCAGGGCCTTGAGTTCAGCCTCGGATGCTCTGGAAGTCCTGTCTAGCAAGGCCCCACCCCCGATCCTGGTGCCACCCCCACCCCGCCCCCGCTGCTCCCTTTGATCCTCTTTCCTGATAGGCTCCTGGGAGTTTGCAAGGAGAGCTCACAGAAGGCAGTAATTATAAAAGGGACAGCAGCCCTGGGCTGGGGACATGTACATGATGCTGCTGTCTGTCCCTGCCACCACCCTACCTCCGCCTGGGACTCCTGCAGTCTGAGCTCAGCTCGGCCAGCTCGGCTTCTAGGCGGGCTTCCTGGCCTGCAGACCCAGGCTGCGCTTCCACCAGCAGGGCTGCCGTAGGCCCTGCGCTTCGGACCAGGCCAGCCCTGCTCCCATCTGACTTTGCCCAGGCCAGCCTCCCGGGGTATCCTGCGCTTGTGTCTACGCACAGCAAGACAGGATGGTTCCTCTGGAGTGACCCAGTCTCCTCGCTTTCCAGATGCCCTGCGCTAGGCTTGTTCTGCCCTGGACTTCTTCACTGATGTCAACATTGGCTGGCTTTAGCCTCGTAACTTCTTTTGTCTTTGCCCCTCTCCTTTACTCCCCTCCCGCTTACCCTCTCCACTCCCTCCCTTTCTGCTTCTTTTCTTCCCTCCAAAATTTTCCCTCTTCCTCCCTTTCTCCCATCTTTGTATTTTATTTCTTTGTATTGTGGGTTCAACTGAGGGCCTTACACTGACTTGCATTCTCAGGACCCCTCTTTATTTCGACTCAAGGTCGTACTAAGTTGCCCAGGATGGGCTTGAACTCAAGATCCTCTTGCTTCAGCCTCGCTTTGGGATTATAGGCCTGTGCAACAACCCTGGGTCTAGATATGTAGCTTTGCAGCAGCTCTAGTTTCTTTCTTTTTTTTTTTTAACATTTATTTATTTAGTGTGTGTGTGTGTGTGTGTGTGTGTG
>NDGN011447797.1:0-13372 GCA_002564285.1 Tympanoctomys barrerae
TTTTTTTTTAGCATTTTCACTTAAATGTTTTGTCTTTAAAATGTCTTTTAAATGCTCATCACAAGTAGAATGACTTACTCTACCTTTCTTTGTTTAATTCTTTCTCAAGCACACACTGCCAACTGAGAACATGCCATCTGCTTGGTTGTCTCCTGTCCTCTGTGCTGGCATATGCACACAGAGAGGCAAAGACTCGGTCTTCTGTTTACCGCTCTATCTGCAGTGCCAGGAGAGCTGCCTGGCAGGCAGTAGATGCCTAGTCAACACTGAAATGAATGTATGAATCAATATGTTTTCTATTTTGACTTCTCAATACTTGAGTTCGTTTCACTAACTCTCACATTTATTTTGCACATGTTTAAACAAAGTCTACTATGCTTCAGATATGCATAAACACTGAACTAGAAATAAGAATAAACAAAGAAAGAAGACACGTTCCATTCCTCTCACGCAGCATATGTCCTCGTGGAAGAAGAGAAAGTTAGGGAGTATCCACAGATACGCCGGAGGTAAGCACTGAGTTAGTGTGCTGAGGAGGAACACCTCCAGGCTAACCTGGCATATTTGGGGATGCAGGATGTGGGGAGGGGCTTCTGGAAAGCAGTAACTCCATAAAGGAAGCCACGGAGGCTGCAGAGGGGACAGCTCTGGGGACACTGAGGGCTGTAGGTTAAGGTGCCCAAGAGAATCCCACTCTCACCTGGGCAGGCAGAGGTAGCTGTGTTGGACATGTGAGACAGTTCCAGGGCCAGCATGTGCTCACTGGTAAGGCTGCCCTTGGGCGTGTCTACTGGAGCATCGCAACAGTTATGGCAAAGCTTTTGTCCTTTTGCTTCCCCTAAAATTAAGCTGGAGCAGAACAGGGTGAAAGAGCCAAGTACTAAATCCTGGGTGCCCATTCCCAGTGGAGTTTACATGGTTAACTCTTTTGTTTAAATCAATTCTGGCCCTCTGCAGGTGGGTTTCTGCCATCATCTTTGCTTAAAGAAAATGAGACCCAAAGCCTAGAGGTAACACTACACCCCAAGAGCCCCACTTTTCAGATTTGCTGAGGAAGGGGCAGCCCGGACTCCCCTAGTACAATTGTTTCTCATCTCTGAGCAAGTGACAAGCTAAGAACACCTCTTCTTTCTACAGCAGTCCTGTCTACATTTCTTGTATGAATTCTCATGGTGATTAGTTGTGAGGGCTTTTTACTTAGTGTATTATTAATTCCCCTTTCCAGCACTCCTAGGAATAGTAATGATACTTTCAGTAATCTCTGTGTATTAGGGTATTTCTGTGGCCTGTTTAGTCTTCACAAGAACCCTATGAGATCGTCACTCTTATTTATCCTCATTTTTCCAGATGGAAAAACTGACACTTGGAAAGATAAATAACTAAAACAAAGCCTTGTACCCAGAAAATGACAGAGTCACATGCCCTGACAGTACATTGGCTTTACCAATGTGCTAACCTACTTCTCATTAACCTGCAAGTTATGGGAACTTGAATTCCTGTCTCCTGCCAGCTCTGCCTATCCCTGGAGAATTCGTACCTTGGCCAGGTGCCTTTTGTGTGCCCCTTATCCCCAGTCGCAGCATCACCTCACTGTGGAACACTGCTTGCTTTTTTTTTGGTGTGGCCTTCTGTAGGCTCAAGTTTAGCTACCACTGAGATGCCCTCATCTCTTCCCTGAGTGTAGGAATAGCATCCTCCTGCGGTACTTCTCCCAAAAGGAGGCCAGGACGATGTAGAGTTTAACACAAGTTGATTGAAGGATGGACTATGACAGGAAAAACTATCACACCAAGGCTTACACTAAGGTTTCTTTTGTTTTGTTTTGTTTTGCTTCCAGAGATCGAACTCAAGACCTTGCACTTGTCCAGCACCTGAGCTATCTTCCTGGCTACACCAAGTATTATCAGTGATTGCCTTCTGAGTCCACAGGCTCAGGCCCCTTCACAGGAATCTCCCCCGGTTGGCCTCTTTTCTTGAACACCTTACCCCATTCTACTACTTGTCACTAGGTCTATTCCAAGGGAAGTATGCAGTATGTTAGCCAAATCAACGCAAGACTCAAATGAGTCATATTCAAGGCCTACAGATACGAGGCAGTTTTCTTTATTTAATTCTAAGTCCCTCCTTCCACGTTCCTATTTTCCATCCCTATGATTAGCCTTTTGAAAGTGCAATTGATGTCTGAAAATCAGTTTCCTTCAACAAAACCCCAGCTCCCTCCATACGAATACAGTCTGATCTTGCCCTTTGGCCCTTAAAAGACATGTGAACCTGAAGTTACAAATCAAGATATTTATCAAAGTCTAATCTAGCTTCTTTAGTGTTGAAAAATACCATGTGAGACCAAGGCAAACCAAAACAAGTCTTCTCCTCTAATGACTATGTTGACCAACCTTACACAGGTTTTCTGTCATCTTTAGGGTCCACTCCAAGATCTGTGACCCAATGTTTGAAGGTAACATAGCAACACCTCCAAAAGACAATGTCATACTAAGTAAGGCAGCCTAACCCAGTAGTTGTGAAAGACGTAATTCTTTGGAGGAAGTAAATCTATGTGTAGAGGTGCAACTCTGTCCACTCCCCACCTGCACCACTCTCAGTCTAGATAAACTGTTAACATTGTCATGCAGAGAAACTTAGCTCTTTGGAAATCCATTGACCCTCCTTAATCAGGAGGGTCATTGCCTAAGAATGAATCTGTCTCCTTCATCAAAGAAAATCCTTAGTATTTTTGAAGTCATGATTCTATTTCAGCTTCTAATGTCCTCATCAGATTTATATAAAAACCTCACAATTCATTTTTTGGTTTGAAGATCAAGCTCAGAATGGCTTGGCTTTCTCTTCCCATCAACAGCCTGTGCAAGAAGGAAATTTCCACAGCTAATGATTTCAGAGTAGCAATAGCTAGCATAGCATGAAGCATTCTGCACATGCTCACGTTCTGTCTCATTTTCTAGCAAGGAGAATAAAACTCAGAAAGGTTAAAGGTTGCCCAGAGTCCCATGGCTAAGAGAACCATTATTTGAACTTGATCTCCCTAGCTCCAACCCTCTTCCCTGTGACCTGCACTAATTCTCATGTGAGAAAACAGAGCCCAGTCAGCAATGAGATCAACTACAGATCCCGTTCTCCTTTGCAGCAGACCACTGGTACTCTGATAGTCTCCTAATGCAGATTGAGAAGGTAGCAACCTTCCATAGTGAATAAGACAAAGAAACACTAAAACCTCCTGCCAGCTGTGACCTGCAGCTCTCTTTTCTTCTACCTCTGCACTAAACCTGGAAGAGAATGCTGCTCTGTGAGTCATCCAGTTCCCCACTGCCAAGGAGAATCACTGTGTGGTCCTTGGGTTTGCTTCTTACCATTATCATTTCTGTCAGTGCTAGGTTCTAGTTTATCTCCTGGGGCTAGCATGCGTGCAAATGCCCCCTGCCGGCAACTCAGTATTCCCTTTACTTGTTTATCCTAGTCTGTTTTCTATCGCTAGTAACACAATATCATGGACTAAATTGTAAATAAAAGAAACTTATTTGGCTCACAGCCCTAGTCCAAGGTCAAAAGGCCACACACATTTAGTGATGACCTTCTTGCTGGCAGAGTACCGTGGCAATGCAGGGACATCATATGGCTAAGAGGCAGGGAACACGCAAGAGATCCAGTCAAACTGGCTATTATAGCAGGCCAACTCGTGAGATAACACATTAGCCCATTAATGCATTAATCCATTAATCACATGAGTGGATTTGCCCATTCTTAAGGGCAGAGCCCTATTGTCTTAAAAGTCCCACCTGGTTCCACCTCTTAATATCTTATAATGGGGATTAAATTTCAACATGAGTTTGGAGGGGACAACCTGTATTCAAAATTGTAGCACCTGTTTTTCCATATCAAAAAAGTCTCTCTGATTGGAGGCTGGAAGTATATGCTGGGAGAAGGGATTGGTGTAAATCCCAAATCAGTGGAGGTTGTCAGTTGAGTTCATTTCTTTCTTTCTGTTGTTCTTTCTCAACACAGTCCTGTCTTGTGCCTCTGAGCCCTCTCTAAAGGCTCTCTTTCCTTCTCAGTTTGTCAAATATCCAGCCTATTTGTTTTGGATACAAAGGCGGAGACTGACAACTCTGCTGCTCCTTAATCCAGGTCCACCAGCATTGTGTTTTGGTAGACACTGAATCTACGGTATTAGGGTAAATAAATATAAAGGTCCCTTTATTTAAATTCTTTTATACAAGAGGCAGCTTTTATGGATCCAACTCTTGGGTTATCTCAGATCACTGAATATTATTGAAAATATGATAGAAAACCATTATTTGTGATATTAAAGAGAATGGAGTAAGCTAGAACTTGATCAGTCTGGCTCCAACCCTCTTCACTGCAAAAATGGCCATTGAACAGGAGATTAATAAATGTTTAATATATTTCATGTAGGCAAGATGAGTGGCCCGGGGAAATTACAAACCAGTGAGTATGACTTCTCTTACAGAGAGACACCACGGTATATTAATGAATGAGTAGACAGTTCCTGCATTTTGAATCATCAGGCATAATCATTGGTTTTAAACGACCAGCTCACACCAAATGACATTGTCTTTTTGCACTTGATGATTTGACTTACAGAACAGGGAGAACTATGGGCATGGCCCTTCATGGCCTTTGTAAGCTAACCAATGAAGCTTTCCTTGAAATCTTAGTAGGTGAGATGAAGAAATATGAATTGACTGCTGGTAAATTATACAAATTTATAACTGACTAACTACATCCACAGAATATTGGTAGAATATTTTTTAATCAGCAACTTAGACAAAAGTATTTATGCCAAATGGCAAGGGATAACTAAACATCTAGTTGACACAACTGTGATTCTGTTTGATACCTGTGGACTGGAAGTTGAGCTACAACTAACAATAACAAAGTAAATGGGGATAGAGTAGAGTTTTTCATTCAGGCATACAAAAAGCAATAATATAAGTATACAGGAAGTGTAAGTGTGAGTTAGCAAATGCTTTACAGTAAATGGGAATGCCATTGGCTGCAGGTAACAAATAACCTGATTCAACACAGGAAAGGTGATTTAGCATCCCCTATAACAAGGAGACAAAGAACAGCTTCCAATATGACTGTTTTGCTTTTCTGATTTACTGTAGGACAAAGGTGCTCAAGTGAGGCAGTTTTGCCCCCAGGAGATACATGGCAATGTCTGCAGATATTTGATTGTCACTCTGGTGAGATAGGGGTTACACTTCTGACATTGAGTTGAGGCCAGGAATGTTACTAAATACCCTATAATATACAGAGCAGCTACTCCTACAAATAATTAATTTAATTGACCCCCCATTTTCTAGCCTAAAATGTCAATAGTTTGAGACTAAGAAACGCTGACTTAGAGTCATCCAGCTCTACCTTTGAAGGTGTAAGGATCTACCTTTCTCAAGTCAGAGGGGAAGGGTGATATCTGAGAAAAATTGGAGTTTGTTAGGGAGAAATGAAGAGATATAGACTGAAGAGCCCACCCTCAAGATAGTCTACTCATTTTTAAAATATCTACTGTTTTGGTTGACTGTGAGCCAGGGTCAGTGCCAGCCCATAGGTCTTTGTATGAATTAGAAAAGTCACCCCCTTACTCAGACACTTTACTGCCATCTGCTGGAAAATTATTGAAAGAAACATAAATCTACAATATGTTATAAATAGAGCCCCCTAGAGTTGTGCAGCATGTAAGCTCATAATAATTTATAGTATCTTTTCTATGACTCTAACATGCTTCAGCTTTGTAAAGCTCCTGTCAAAGAAGTAGCTTCGTACTTTTACACACAACCGTATGTCCCAAATCAAAATCCCATTATATTCTACACTGATCAAATTGCCATTNTATAATTGAATTTCATTGAAATAAAAGGAGGTACATTGAAGGAGGAAAAGTCAAGAAGTCATAGTATATGAGAAATAGTTACGAACAAAAGCACTAGGAGTGAGTCAGAGTTCTTTCCAGATACCCATGGACGTTACAACTGAATCTGTGATTCTCTAATGAACCAAATCGAGTCCAGTGAGGGGGACCACATAGACATATGAGATCAGAGGGCTCGAAGTATTCCTTGCTGGTCACTTAATCAACTCCATTTATCAGAGCTTTCTTCCTAAATGGCTTCTTGCCAGTGCATCTTCAGTGAAGGGACAATATAGCCACCTTCAGATAACCCTAATATGTTTTTAATTACTCCTTTAACTTCATCATTCCTTCTCTTATTGGCTTTCTTATGATCGGTAGGTTTCAGAGTCAGAGTTTTTCTGCATAAGGAAGAAAGTTTAGTAGCCAGGTTTTCCACCCTGGCTTCCAATAGAAAAATGGATAATCATTTTTCAGGAGTCAGATCCTCCATTGACAAAATGAAAGGGTTACACCTGGAAACTTGCCAAGTTCTCTTTGACTAGGAAGGCAGAGTGTGGCCTATGGGCTACAAAATTAAAAGTGGAAGGGTGCTGCCAGGTTTCTTCTCTGAATTCTTCACCTTCCTTGGACACGTGTGTATGCTTTGGTGTTTGAATTTACTGCAGTGAATCTAGCCAGTCCCCAGCTCATGAGTCTTCTAGTTGTTTCCAAGTGTTCATCACAACCATACTACAGTATCTTTATATATCCCTTTGAGCTATATATGTAAATACTTTTACAGATTAAGTTCCCAGGGATAAAATTCCTGAGTGAAAGGAATAAACATTGCAAACTTAATCCTCCTGAATGATTTGTACCCACTTATACTCGTCCACATATCAACATGGGACAATCATTTCTGTCAAGATGGTAAGTATGTATGTAGATCTGAAATTACTTTATTAGTAATGAGACTGCGAAGCTTATGTTTATTGGTTTGTATGAATTATTCTTCATAACCTTTGACCATTTTATTGAACTGTCTCTATCTTGTAAATGTTATTTCTATTTTATGAATATTAATGATATATATAATACTGTTTCCAGGTATTTGTATTTACTTTTTAGGTGATATAATTATTTATCTAGACAGGTTATCAATGAAATAAAATTTAATAAAATCTGACAATGTTTTATTTTATAATTTTTATAACTTTTAGGTCTTAAATTATGCCTAGATAAGTGTTTCAAATACAAAGAGTGTGCAAATAATCCCTAATACTTTTATAGTTGATGTTTCATACTTGGTTATTTGCTCTTAATTTTTTGTATAGTATCAAGCAATTGCAGACATTATTTTTCAAAACTGTATTTAAATAATATTCCAAACCCACTTATTTTTAATTCTCCCCTCACTAGCAAGATTGTCACTTTTCTCTTAGTTCCCATGTGCTTGTTCCCTCATCCACTTTATATTCTTCATTCTCTTTCACGAATTGACTTTTTCTTTCTCTACCACTGTCATACAATTTTCATTGCTATGGCTTTATAGTATTTATGGCAGTTCATAGAAGAAATTTCCTTTTAATCTTTTTTTCCCCACAAAATGAGAATCATTTTGCCATGTTAGAATGTCTAAACTCCATTGTGCTTTTTACTGGAATTAAATGAACAAAGCAATTCAGGAAGAATTGATATTTTTAACTGGTTAAATTTACCCATTCAAGAACTCATCATGGTATTTTCACATTTTTATTTTCATCTTTACTTAGTAATTCAAATATTCTATATCCTTTGAGGCAATTATATAATGCTTTGTCATATATTTCTTGTTAAATTTGTTACTAGTTTTGTAGTGAAGCATGTTTTAAAATGATATTTGAAATATTTTAATTTTCTAAACTTTATTGTCAGTCTATAAGAAATCTATTGCTTTTGAGGGGTTTGTGTAACTTTATTCTGGCTGCCTCATAGGATGCAGTGATTAATTCTCTTGGCTATTTTAATTACTTGCATCAGCCACAATAATGAATAATGACAATTTTCCCCTTTTGTGGTATGTGTTTCTCTATTTGATTCCTTAATTGTTTCAGCTAGAACCTTTAAAATAATAATTTATACAGTGATGATGGACATCTTTGCCTTACTCTTGATTTTAGTGGCTTTTTCTAAAACAATTTCACCACTGAGGATATTGGGCACTTATTGTATAATTTTATCAAATTAATGAACTCAATTTTCTTACATATTCTTTTATCAAGGACAGAATTTGAATTTTCCCAAATAATATTTGAGTATCTCTTGTGATGATCATAATTTTTCCTTAACCTCTTAATATAAATTAATGGATTTCTTTCTTTCCTCCTCTGCTTCCTCCTCTTCCTTTTCTTTTTCTGTCTTTTTTGCAATGCTAGGAATGGAATCTAGGGCCTTGAGCATTCTAGGCTAGCAATCTACCTATGAACCCATCTCAGAATAATTTATTTAGAATTTTTATATTCCATAAATTAGCCTATATTTTGGCCCTGATTTTAGTATCAGGGTTAACTGAGTCTCATAAAATTATTAATAGAGAACTTTATCTCTCAGTACAGATAAATATTTGCGCTTTGGAAATCTGATAGAACTTGGTTGTAAACCTGTGTGGCCCGAGGCCTTTAAGGTGTTAAATATTTTATTGTTTTTACATTTTCTGTTGTGAACTCTTTAGGCTGCTGCCTTCTCTCAAGACAATTTAGCCATCTATGTTAGTCACGAAAAGTGTTCATTTTGGGCTGGGGATATAGCTCATAGGCATGGCAACTGCCTGGCAAGTGTAAGACCCTGAGTTCAATTCCTGGTACAAAAAAAGTGCTAATTTCATCTAAAATTTCAAGTTTACTGACCTAAATCTACAGGTGATACTAAATTTTTTAAAAATTCTCCTTCATGTCAGTTATATCAACTTTCTTACATACCAAATTATATATTTGTATTCTTTTTTAAATTTTTTCCTTGCCAGTCTTGAGAGTCTCAAACTCCACAAATGCCCAGATCTTAACTACCTCATCTGTGCAGGGGCCAGGCATATATTAAGCAGGCCTTGTTGACTGACATAGTAAGTCAAGAAAGCCTTATTTAGATTTTTCTATATCATCAATTCTATTTTTCTGCTAAGACTTCCATTTTCTAAAAAGAATATAGAACTTTGAAACTACTTGAGATTAAAAGAAACAAACAAACAAAAAAACCCCAGCAAAACTTACAAAAATGAAAATTAAAAAAAAAACTTAAGTAAAATCCAAAGATAAAATATGAGAAGCGTAATCAAATACAAAAGTAACAACAATAAGTATAACTAAGTTAAATTCTTGGAGGGAAAAGAATCTCAGACTGGTTATTTGTGGTCTGAGAAAGCCAGAGAATGGGCTTCTAGGCCAGGAGAATAGGGTGTGGAGAGGGCAGCAGTATGGAAGTGCATGGCCTACGGAGGCAGAGACAAAAGAGCTGGATCCTGAGTACCCTTGGAAGGTAGAAAGGAATGTGACTTGGGTCAGGGCGCAGAGAAACTGGCTGCTATAGCCCTTGTCAGGCAGCGTTAGTATGCAATGCCAGAGTCTGAACTTTGTTCTGCAAACTTGGGGAGTTGTGAAAAGGGGAATGAGGTAATAGAGTTTGGTGTTTTAGAAATAACACTGGGATGGAAAGATGAGGGAGGGTGTGTGTGTGCTGGGAAGCCAACACAGGGAGGAGATGACCGCTGTATCATGGGCTGAAAGAACTGCTGTGGGGAGAGTGAGAGGACATAGATTCCAGAGATTGAAATTATATTCTCTTGAACCTGGGGACCTATTGGATACAGGGGATAAAGCAGAAGGAAGAGTCAGGGATGAGTCAGAGGTTTCTGGTTTAGACAACTCAGAGGATTATGTTGCTATTCATCAAGATAGAGAATACAGAAGGAGAAGCAGGTTTGGGGTGAAAGAATGAGCTCAGGCTTGAAGTGATTGCTTTCTAAAATGTCTGCAAAAAATAAAAAATAAAAATAAAAATAACTACATGTTGATGTCAACATGTTGGGACAATAATTGGGTCTGGGTCTCAAGAAGATACATGAGGATGTCGTGTGTGTGTGTGTGTGTGTGTGTGTGTGTGTGTGTGTGTGTGTGTTAACGCCNGTGGGTGTGGGTGTGTGATAACGCCACCATGGATAAGATGGTCCACCAGTCACAGCAAGCAAGGAAGGCTTTATTGGTATGTGACCACGCAGGGTCCTGTGCTCAGAAGGCCCCACGCTGGATTTCATGCTCAGATGTTACTATCTTGAATTTCTTAATTATTTTTTACCAATCGGCCCACATTTTCTCTTTGCACCGAGCCCTGAAGGTTGTGCAGTGATATCTGAGAGTGGGGAGGACAAAGACAAGCCTGAAGCACCAAGCCAAAAGAGGGGAGCAGTGCAAGAGAAGCCCATAATTACGGCGATGGTGGAGCCTGAGCCAGGAGGCGCTGAAGAGGGGGCACGGAAACAGGAGAGGTGAGAGTCCTACAGGTGCCATGTCACGAAGACGGGTTGGTGACCTGGGGGGCATCAGGGAGGCACTGCCTGCCGTGTGAAAGGGACAGAGAGTGCGCAGACAGCACAAGTAGACAGACTTCCGCTGGGGCGGAGCGATACGCAGAAAGATTCAGATTGTGACCACTGCTTGCCTTTTTTTACTGCCACTGTTGTCATTCAACCCCTCATTGGCTGCCATCTGGACTACAACAGGATCCTCCTGATACTCTGTTTCATCTTTGCCCTTGATGGTCACAGTGATTACACTGGAACCTAAGCATAATCATATCATGTCTCTGTCCAGACCCACGGAGGACTTCTCACCTGAGCAACCCAAGTCTTCACTGCGGCCTCGAGGCCCTCCAGTCCCTGCTCCTTGTTGCCTACCACTCCCTTCTCCACTCACTCAGCTCCAGCCGCTCTGGCCTCCTCGACTTCTGCTCTTGTGCTGGGTTGGCACTTTGCCCGGCCCGGCCCGGCCCCTGCCTGCGGTGCTCTCAGCCGTAGGTACCCGGGCTGATTCCCTTCCTGTTCGGGCTCTGCTCAGATGCACCCTCTCAGTGCATCCTCGCTGCCCAGGCTGTGTGAGTCTGATCCCCCCACCTTGTGTTGTTTTCTGCACTCTCTTCACACCACCTGAGTTGTGCTGTAGTTGCCTCTTCGCACTTTGCCTCCCCTTCTCCTAAGAAGCTAGGGTTTCTATGTAGGTCCTCTGGCTGGCTGCTCTTGCAAACACCAGTGGCCCTGGCAGGAGTAGAGGCGTCAGGAGCTATGTGGACCCTGTATCCTAAGCCATAAATGTGGTATATTTCTGGTAAATATAGAAAGTATTTGTTTGTCCACTTGTGTATATACCGCTTTGTTTCACGAAAGGATTTTAAGGCAGCTTACAAAGATGTATAAAATTCAGTGAGACGATATAAATTAGAAGCAGGTGAGAAAGAAAAAATGTACAAGCAAGGGGAAAGCCATAAAGTGGAGCCAAGGATGGGACTAATACAAAATAAACATACCATAAACTTTGATCCATTTGCTAGGGGTGGGCCACAAATTTGGCTCTAAAATTTCTAACAGCCGGTGCCAAGATGAAACATGATCAGTTGAACAATTCCCAGGATTGTCAAGATTAAAGCAAACCACTAGCCCCAGAGAAACATAAGCATTCCTGATGTCCCGGAGAACAGAAAACATGTCTCCCTCACCCCTCCCCGGGAGGACAGTGGGGATGCTGAGCGGTGCTTAGAGGACAGTGGAGATGCTGGCTTTGCAGCCGGCACAGCCAAGAGCTTTGTTTCTCACATTTCTCTGCCATGATTAAGGGAGTCTGCTTAAGGCAGTTATCTGGGAAGCTAAGCACAGCGGTTCCTCCAGCTTGCACTGGACACATACCTGGGCATGGAGAGCAGCAGAGCCTGCTTAATTCCCTGGCAATGCTTCCTAAGAAGTGTGTCACATAGCCAAGTTTCAGGCAGGTGTGGGGCATCCTGCATCCTCACACCTGGACCCTCAGCTGAAGGTATTCTCAGCTTTGTGTGACAAAGCTTTGTGTGAGTCCCATCAAGCATCTGGTGTTAAGCTGGGGAAAGGTTAAATAAAAATTGAGTTCCTTAACTAGAGCTGAATGGACAGAACCAAGATTCTTCCCAGAAGATAACGGTGGATGCAGTAAAATAGAGTATAGGGGATTTTAGTCTGGGAACATTTTAAAACAGATCCAGCCAAACACCTACCCACTTTTTTTTTTTTTTTTTTTTTTTGTCAGTAATATCTCCTTCCTGTTGCATCTTCCAAGATAAACCACTTGTGAAATGCACGCCAAGTTAGCTGTGTGGAGACCTGTGTGGGATGATTGGCTGTCATTAAAAACTAAGGGACAGCCACCAAAAATAATGACTTTGCTGATAGAGTTTCTGATCTGGTCTGTCTTTATGGCAGCAATCAGATGAGAGGACCAGTTGTATCTTGGGACAGAACAATGAAATCGAGCTGCCCCCAGAAAATCCAGCAGGCTGGCAGGAGGCGGACAGGACTGGTGTGGCCCCTCCCCAGTCCTGCTTCCCCACCCCTGATAAGATCCCAGACTGCCTCCTTGCCCTCCCAGGGATGTTGAAAGTTCTCAAGATAACTAAGTGCCCCTCCTCTGAGGTCCTGGGAATGAAGGTGCTAGACAAATAAAATCTGTGGTTGTGCAGCAAAGAGCACCCAAAAGATTTGAATTGCAAGGCAGGCTTCTGGCCCTGCCACCACACAACACCTCTAGAGGTCTGGCTCCTGAAATTAGGATTGCAACTCCATGAGCAAACCAAAGAAATGGGTTGGCAGCTTTTTTGAGTATCTACCCTAAATTCTTCCTGACACAGATTAAAATAGCCTATTAGATCCACAAATATTGAACACATTCAACAGCCAAGGTCTCACACATTTAAATGGAAAACAAGTCCTCTGCCACCTTCTTGGCCACCTCGCAGATTGCTTGCTCTGAAGACCACCTCTCAACTTTCCAACTCCGCCGGCTTCCCCAGCCCCTAGGAAGCTCAGGCCTATGCCTTGCATTATATCCCCCAGCCTCCTTGGTCATTCACGCTTTGATCTGGCTGCCCTCTCCCCTTGTTCTCACCCTCTCGCTTGCTCTTTGGGGTTAGTCATAATAACCCCTCACGTCATCAGAGCAGGAAATCACCTTAGATCTGCCTCACAAACACAGGAGGTGGGTGGTTGGAGGCCAATTATTATCTCAATTGTACAAATAAGAAAACAGACTCCGAATCATCCCATGGTTTTCCCACAGCCAGGTCAGAGTGAATGCCCAGGCAGAGAGGAACACTCAACACTCCAGGCTCTAAGCCTATGCCACACCTACCCCTATTCTCCAAACCAGCCACCAGCACCAGGACAAGTCAACCTCATTAAAGGAATACAACCAGAACATACAATGTGTGTGTGTGTGTGTGTGTGTGTGTGTGTGTGTG
>NDGN011447806.1:0-13233 GCA_002564285.1 Tympanoctomys barrerae
AGTTGAGGTTGCAACAACTAGAGACCACCATTCTTATCCCAGAGGACTGCCATGGGATATTTCCTAGCATTAGTCTTGATAGGTATCAGAAATCATGGTGGAATTTAGCACTGAGAATAGGAATTTGACATATATACACATCATTCTATAAATTTTTTAGTATCAAAATACTACTATGCATAAGCTTGTTCAGTTAATGAAGATGTAATTAACATTACAATGTATCAAAATCTAAATTGTTGATATCCTCAGAAGTGTAACTTAAGACAGTAAATATTAACCAATAAAATGAAAACATATAATAGGAAAAAGCACAATACCATAAGATTACATATTTAAATCCATAATATACAAAATTGAAGGATTTTTTTTAGTCTTTGTCTGTGCACTTTTATTCATAAAAGAGATGTTACTATAGTTTTAAAAACTTCACTTGAGTTATATTTGTTTTCCCAATTGTATTTAGTCCAACCCCATATTCTAACCTGCACAATGCTAAGTTCTGGGCTTGTGCACTTGGCTAAGTTTCTTCTCCTGATAGTCTTCATTTTCCTTACGTGATCTTTAAAATTCCGTCTGGCTCTCATATCCCAAATTCTGTGATTCAAACATCCAATATGAATCACTGCTCAGAAACTTTTTCCTTGATCATAACTTATTATGGAAAATAACAGCAACAGCAAAGCTTGTCATGAAAGGCAGTGAGGAGAACTAAAACAAGAGCAGGAGAATGATCACCCTTCGTGTGGCTTATAGATTCTATGTTGCTTGGGTCAAACAATAACATTTATGAGATTCTTCTGCCATTTATAGCTATAGTTCACTTAAAGTTTTCATCCGTGTTTTTAAAAACTAGATTTCACCTATTAACCAGAAAGCCAGTATAATATGAGAGTTAGGAGCTTAGAATTGGAGCCAAAGTGCTTACATGAGAATCTCAATGCTGCCACTTACTGGTTCCATGACCTTGACAAGTTATTACACCTGTGTTTCTGGTCCTCACGGGTAAAAGGAGAACAAATATAGAACTTACCTTACATTGTTGAGAGGGTTACTTGAGATATTGCACTTGGAATTCATAGTGTTCTTAACACAAAGTAAATGCTCTACAAATTTAGTTTATTGATTCATTAACTCTACCTCCACTATTTCCATAAATAAGTCTTTACTTGTCTGTGTGTAGTGGTGGCCATTGTCCTCATGTTTCTGATCACAGAGCATAACTTCCTCATTCTGGTCAGAGCCACGCTGCCCCCATGGACCTCTCCTTTGTCACCTTTCCTCAAATGACTCTACCTAAAGTCTTCAGAGCAATGACCCCATCTTCACTAGGAGTTTGCTTTGGGAAAATAGACAAAGACATGTTAGGAGAAAATAATAAGTTTTAATTGTGGAAATTTATACAAAATATTTCTATCATCTTGTTCTAAAATTCTGTACCATTTTGTTGGTTTTTATTTTCTTTAAAATAAAAAAGTATTTGTAATGTTTATTGCATGTTTACTGTATGTAATTATTGCACTCATTAGGTGTTGGTAAAAGAACATAACACATCTTGCTTCTTTTTACTCCTCATTACACTATCCTCCTGTTACCAAATGCTGAGTGGTTAGTGGTTACAGACTCTTAAAGAACTGTGCATAAAACTTTAACATTTATTGTAAGTTGAAGAAGAAAAGAGAGAGGAAAGGAAGGAGAGTGAAAAGTAAGTGAAAAAAGTACATAGTGCACACAAAACTGGTCACTTAACAAGAAGATACTTAACAGTCATCATATTTTATCCCTTTATCTGATGTCAGATCCCAGCCATTAGAAGCTGTTCTGCACTCTGATTTGACAGCTCTTTGTGATTGGTAGGTCACTCCCTATTGTCGGGCCTCCTTAGTGATTGACAGGTCACACAGCTTCCTTGCTGTTCCCTAATCTCTGACGCTCTCTCTCTGCCCTCTCAACATCACTAGGTCCCTTTCATTCTCAAAAGATTTGTCTCATTTTCTATTATCTACTTTTCATTTTGTGTTTTAATGTTTTTGTTTTCAATTTCTCATATCGAGGTAGGAGATCAGGAATGGGACACAACTGACCAAAGAACTGGACACAATTCCTTAAAATCACAGAGACCTAGGAAACATCCAGGATGCCTGCAGTCCCTCAGCACTGGGAGAGGAACCAATCAGAAAAGTGCTATCATTAGTTCTTTATTTACATCTAACGCAAACCAAGCAAGTCTTTAGTGGGAGAATTTAAATCTGGCATCAGGCCAAATGAGGTTTTTTTATTAAAAAAAAAACCCTTCTCCCTTATTTACATGAGGGAGAAGCCCACTGAAGAATTCCAGATACGAAAGACCCCCTTCCATTGTCCTCACGGCCATGGTGAGTCTGCTCACTGGCCCACTTTCACTCTGCAGAGCTTTCTCTCCTTCACTAGATACATAGCCCTGCTACTTTTTCTGTGTGTCTTGTTCAATTTGTTGTTTAGGACATCAAGAAACTGAAAAGAATTTTCCTAACATCCTTTAACATGGGTACCAGAAACCATGTGACATTGAAGCTTGTGGGTCTGACTTATTTCACTTAATATTAAAGCCTTAAGGTGCATCCATTTTCCTACAAGGAACTTGTTTATACTTCTTTATGGCAGAGTAGTACTCTTCTGTCTATAAATACCACATGTTTTTATTCATTCATCCGTTGGTGGACTTATAGTCCACTTCCAAGATTTATCTATAGTGAGCTATGCTGCTGTAAATATGGTTATGTATATACCACTGTAATCTAGTGTATTTAACACTTTCAGGAAAATAAGAAGAAAAATAGCAGAGTCAAATGGAATTTCTGGTTTAAGTTTCTAAAGGAATTGTCATACTAATTTTCATAGTGGTTGCACTAGTTTATGGCATCTTTTACTGAAAAGGTTAATTTTCTCTTTTTTGAGGCATGTGGATTGAACTCATGACCTTGTGCTTGCCAGGCAGGCACTTATCCTACTGAGCCATCTCCCTGGCCCTGAAGGGGATACAATTTTGAGTTCTTTATGCATTCTAAATATTATTCCCTTATTTATTGAGAAGCTACCAAATTTTTCCCATTCTGTTGGTTATCTTTTCACACTTTTAATTATTTCTTTGCTCTACAGAAGCTTTTTAATTTGATATGATCCCATTTGTTGATTCTTGACATCGTTTTTTGTTGAATTGCAGGTCTGTTCAAAACCTCTGTAGCTATGCTTATGTCTTCAATAGTTTTCTCTATTTCATCCTCAAGAATATTAGATGTTTCTGCATTACTACCTAGGTCTTTGATCTCTTTTTACTTTATTTTAGTATGTAGTAACAGAATTTTGAGTTATATCACAAAACTACAGTGATAAAACAGCATGGAATTGGAACAAAAGCAGGTATGATCAGTGGAATTGAACACAGGATGCAGAAACAAACCCATACAACTTAACCTGTCTGATCTTTGAGAGAGGCCAGAATTATACTCATGGGTTCTGTAACAAACGGTGCTCCAAAAACTGGCTACCTACATGCATAAGATTGAATGTAGACCTGCCAAATTTAGGCCAGCAAACCTTGCTAGAAAAATGAATTAAGACACAGGAGGCAGAGAATATATTTTCCGGGGGGCCATGAAACTTCACCAGTATGGTGTAAGACCCCCCAACTGACACAGACCGCCAAATGTATAGGTGTATGTGCTGCTGAAGTGAGAACAAACCACCAAATTTATTGAGGAACAACAAAGGGATACAGTTCTGCTCAGCACAGATGTATGTTTTAGGTAGCAAGGCAGGTAAGCAAAGAGTAGTGGCAGTTATAGGACGGGGAAATAGCTCAGTAGAATATGCGCTTGCCTGGCAAGTGCAAGGTCCTGAGTTCAATCCCCGGTACATGAAAAAAAAAAAAAAAAGTTGACAATTTGACTAAATAGCTAACTTTCACTTGATTTGTCTTCAAGATGTTTCCATTCCTCAAAATTAGCAGTCTTCTGCCCCCTAAGCCAGTCCGAGCAAACACTGACCTGCTTGGTGTCTCAATGAACTCCATATAGACCCATAGCTTTCAATATGTAATAATGGCCATCTTTAATTAATACTTGTGTCTGAGAGCATTTGCCCTGAATTGAACTCCCATACTAAATTTTAGGACAACACCAGTGGTATAGAGACTGCCCCTGTGAGCTCATTTCTCCAAAGAAGGAAAAATGTGGGTTTGAATGGAAAAGATCAAAAGGGAAAAGTCAGAAAAGGGTGAACTGCTTACTCTTGAATCTCATTGCTTAACACCCTCAATCAGATAAAAGGAAGGGTTGGGGACAAAACCAGAAAGCATTCCAGTATTATCTCCTCCCAAAGCAGACAATGAATTCCTGTTCCCCTTCTGAAGAGAGTCAAAGTGGGATGTTACATGCCACTCCCACTTCACCTAGGTTCTGGATATAGTTTGAATGTGTCCCCCATGTTTCATGCGTTGAAAGTTTGGTCCTCCGTAGGGTGATGCTGGAAGAAGGTAGCAACATTGTGAGTCTGAGCCTAGTGTGAGATCATTGATTACTGAGGATATTACCATGGGGATGGAGGGAGTAGTTCTCATATGACCCTGTTTAGTTCTTGCAAGACAGTTGCAATTAAAAAGCAAGACTTTCGCTCTTACTCTTTCTGGCTTCTGTTTCCCCTGGGATCTCTCCCATGATACTGGGGGCAGTCTTTCTAGAGTCATTGTGTTTTGACTTTTTCTCCAAAACTATGAGCTGAATAAACCTCTTTTCTGTATACGTTACCCAATCTCATGTATTTTGTTGTACTAACGTATTTATAAATCCCTATAAAGCTTCCATATGGGAATTTCTGGTCTTTTGTATATCTCACTAAGCTTGCTGAGCCCAACAGAACAAGAACACAAGTGACCATGATCTTAATGCCTGTCACAGCCCTATGGAGAAATGTGCATCAGTGGCTGATTGGCCAATATTCACTTCCTTTTCTCATGAGGAAAAGCCATGACAGAAGAAAGAATGAAAAAAAGAAGTATCTTCTATAACTGTTCAGGGTGGAAGTTGTGTCGCCCTTAGGAAAGTTGAGAAATGGGATAAAAGTGGCACCAATATGGTAATATAATTATAATGTTTATATAATTATAATACGGTAGTCACTTTATGAATATGCCACATGCCTATAGGCATATCACTTTACCTCTATATCATGATAGAAACTGCCTGTTATCACTATCTAATTTAAGATGAACATTTAATATGAACCTAAAAATGACCAGCAATGCATACAGCAATAATTTTATGAAGTTGGGATATTTTGGGATATTTGGGATATAAATTGGGATATTTTTCCAATAAGAATCCCATGGCCTCTTATTTTCTCCAGGACTATAAAAGGATTGGAAAAGAAAATTATTTCTTGCTTGCTTGTTCTCTCTCTCTCTCTCTCTCTCTCTCTCTCTCTCTCTCTGTCTTCATTCCTTCTTTCCTTCCTTCCTTTCTTTCTCATTTGCCTTAAATGCAAGCTTGCAGTTGTCTTAGTTTTGAGAAATAGCTTGTACAGAAGAAGAACTCTACTTTTTTTTTTCTGTAGTTAGGACAGGGTCTACATGGTCTACAATGTCTCAACACATAGATCAGCTCATAGTGATATTCCTGTTTTCAGCTTCCCAAGTGCTGGAATTACAGGCAAGCGCCACCATGCCCAGTCTCAATCATTGTCTCAGCATGCTCCAGGGGAGGGGCCGGCACTGTCCAGCAAGCAGGAATTGAACCCCTGCTGCTACACTCCGCCTAAGCAGGTGCTTTAGTCCACTGAGCTATCAAGAACTCTACTATTCTATGAGAGAATTGAATGCTGTTGATAATTTACAAGTCCAGAACGTGAATCATCACCCCACTCCATTTCCACCTTGCTTGAAGCTGTTAATTTTAATTGATGAAACTTTGATTTTTAATGCAGTTCTAATTTTCTTCAGGGTACTAACTCAATATCCTCAGGGCAATAAGTAACATAAGATCTGGAAAAAGTTATATCAGAGTATTGGGTGTTTGTCTTCCAATGCAGAGTAGAGTATATGCTCTGCTTGGGGGCTATGCAGCCAGAGGCAACTAGAACGCTTGGGGTGTGTTTTGTACTTTCTGCTACAAGAAGGTCTCTTTCCAATGCTACCAAGGGATAGAATCATGCTATAAAGAGAAGCTTCAATTTAGTGCTCTGGGATAACAGTATTTTAAAATCAGGCACTTCGAACATCATCAGTAGTTCCTGGTTTGGTTTCTCTTCTAGGGAATTGTAAGCATTCTGTCTTAAATTCTATTTCACTCCAACATAATCTAGCTGAAATCCAGAACTGAGATTTATAATTTGTTCCCTAACAAGATATTTCTATCTTGTAGCAGGCAGGCTCTGCTACCACATCCTGTTTTTTAACTGTCCATCAGGCACATCAGAAAATGACCTGATGGCTTCAGAACAAAAGAAAAGTCACCTATGAGTACATATCTTATTTTGGGGGGTTTTTTTTGAGTATATATCTTGATTTAAATAAAAGCATCATGTTGCATTTAAGTAAGAATCTTAAAGAATCTTGGACCATATGAAGTTGTTTTGCATTTTTCTAAAATAAAATCTGAATCTGAGAGACTTCTCATTACCTTCTACTGTGGTTATTAGACACATACAGATTTTAATCTACAACCCAGACTTTGGCAAATTATAAATAAAAACTAAAATACATGGAAACTGTAATATCTAAATGTACCCATTTGTATTAATCAGCTTCCCATTTCTGTAACACAATGTCAGAAAGAATTTACTTATAAAAAGAAAAGTATTCTGGCACAGGTCCAAGATCTGGTGTTCCCGTTGCTTTGGGCCTCCAAGGAGGCAGCATATAAAGGTGGGTGTGTGGGGTTGAGAAAAGCACTCACCTCAGGAAGTGGTGACTCTAACCATATCTTAACCACTCATGCTGCCTAGGAGCAAGAAACAGGAATCCCAAGCAACAGGAAGCAAAGCCCATCTGCCCATCTGCCCATCACCTGGAGACTTTCCTTGGGCCCCATCTCTGCAGGGGACAGTTCTGCTCAGCTGCCCATTCAACAAAACTCCCTCAGCAGACAAAATAGCTGGAAGAACTTGAACCTAAGACTGTGCTAAGACCATGGACACTGGCTATGTGTGGCTACTTAACCTTGAATTAATTAAAGCTGATTCGAATAAATTTTTAATCCCTTAGTCCAACTAACTGCATTCCAAGTGCTCAATACCACATACAATCATCACTTTCAATGGATTACGTAGCTATAGAACCTTTCCATTACCATGGAGAGGTTGGGACATAGTTTGTCTAAGGGATAAGCAGAAAGTCTTGCTTTGACCTTACAAAGCATGCGGCCTGCCCTGTGTCCTCATCTGAAAAGTGCACCGTAAAGAAAGGGTGATCCGTGGGCAATGTGCAACTTCTGAAAAATGATAGAGAGTTCAGTTTTTTCCAGGTTTACTAGCAATAGAATAACTTATAAATTGAGAACCCCTGCTTTTTTGAGATTATATAGTAATTACTCTCTAATGCATAAGCTGCCTTGGGTATTTCTCCTGGCAGTGGGTCCAGTTTTCACTCCACTGTGGTCTACAATATAGATGTTAATTACTGTTCAAACACAGCTGTTGGACTCATTCGGGCATGACATGGCAAAGAATGTTCCCGACACATCCTCCCTCTGATTATAAACAACCTATCGTGATGACACTATGTCTACTAGGAGCTATTCTTAATGCAGTTACTGAGGTCCATTTCTGCAGGATACTGGCCTTTTGCCCTTTATGATCACTTATAAGATGTGTGGTTAAACAGATACAGGGAGGCAGAATGATACAAAATAAATCCAGAGACAGACAAAGATAGATAGCAAGTGCACACTGTTAAACCATTTAGCATGTTTTTCATGAGCAGTTATTTAAATTCCTTTTCAAAAATAGTTCAGTCTAGTGGTACTTTACAGGAGAATGACTTGACATGACTTAAAACCACATCAAGTGTTGTATGAGAAAATCACAGCAATATATGAAAATGTGATTAAAATTACAGTAAAAATTGAAAGGTAACAGGTTTCTCCAAATTTATTGTCTCCCAATGAGTTAGATATATGATCAATCAAAATAAGCAATACACAGTTTAAGTTAGGTCAGAATGGTAACTTCTTCCTGGCCAAAATAGACAACGGTGGGTGTGAACAGCATCAGTCCTCAGCTGCTTCTCAATGTGAAGTTGGTGTATACTTCACTCAGCCACCGTTTTAAGGGAAAATCTTCAGTCTCTGTTGTTCGCTTTGTGTTCTGAAGGACTCATGTTCCTTTGGAGTTTCTGCTTAAAATGGTTTCAGCTTTACAAGGTACAAAAATTTCTGTCAAGTGATTACAAATGCTAGTATTCTGACACTTAGAGTGGGACTCAGGATTCATAGCTTAGTTATCTTCTTCAAAACATTAAGATGCTCCAGCATGCTCTTCTCAGCATCCTATCTATGAATGGATAAATGAACATGAGTACTAAATTATTCATCTTTACTTCATGCTAACAAGTTTGAGTGAAAATTCAATAACTGAAGTAAGATTTTGAAACAAAAAGTGTAACCATAGGTAAACACAAAGAACATACATGTAGACACACTAAGTATTGAAGTTGAGAAATGTTCATCACTTATAGATGAACATTTATAGCACTAGTAGACTGTGAGAACTTCGAGAACAAGGCTGTCTTGTTACACTCATATTTCCAGCTGTGATAAACTGTACCTCACAGAGTTCAACAAATATGTGTGGAAAGAATAAATGGTAATGATGAAATAATTATGAAACAAAGAAAATAAGAAACAGGAAGAACAATATAATTTATCATATAAATTTCACTTGTCTTTGGGTTCCATTTTCACAATATAACATCATGCATTTCAGTTATCATGTAGTTGAGAAACATGATGTAACATCTTATAGTTGAGAAACTAGAAAATAAGTAAATTAAAAATTTTTTTAAAAGAGTAGAGTTCTAAGAACTTGATTTGAAATTTTCTCCTGGCTCCAGATGAGTCAACGTTATTGTCTTTGTCCGGAGTATTTTTTGCCATGGAATCCAATCCTATTTCCTCTTTTTCCTTTGTGGTATGCATGTCTACATACAGGTATGGGGCAGAGAGTATTTCCAAGTGTATTCAGACAATTCTACTTTAACTCTCTTCAGTCTCCCCAGTGCACCTGCATTCTGATTTTCTGACGAGGGAAGAGGGTAGAAGCTTCTGGAAGCTATCAAACACCTCTTAATCAGCCAGGTAAATGAGTTACACATGGCTTGTAGTGTGCACTAGAACTCCCAAGTAATATAGTGAGGAATGAACGGTAATGCATGGAAACATACTAATGACCCAGGGCTTATTTCCTGCATACTGAATCATGTGGTTGTGAAAATAGTTCATGCTCCATAAAATGCTATAAAAGTTTTAGTTGGTATTATTTTCTATGCATCATATCTGTTCTTCGAAATCCAAACCAAATAAATCTTTCTTCTTTTCTCATTGTGAATAAGAATGTTAATGGCACTCTTCTATTTTATAGGAATTAAATATACAATAAAAACAAAATTCATAAAATTATAAAGCTTTAACATAGATATGAATAATGATATTGATAGTTTTGAGCATCTATAGCTATTGAGCAGTAGACAATACTAATTCCTTTGCACAATATTTGGTTTGGTTTTACAGCTGTGGAATCTAATCTGAGACATGGAGAAGGTTAGTTACTGTTTAAAGATCTAGCTGTTAATAAAAGTTATATTCTATCTGAATCCAAAGGTAATAGCAAAGCCACTATGGTTTATAGACCAGCTTAATTAATAGCACTTACACTACATGATAACTGAAATTCATGATGTCATACTGTGAAAATGGGGCCCAAAGCCAAGTGAAATTTATATGACAAATTGTATTGTTCTTCTTTCTTATTTTTCTTTGTTTCATAATTATTTCATCATTACCATTTATTCTTTCCACACATATTCATTGAGCTCTGTGCGGTACAGTCTATCACAGCTGGAAATATGAGTATAACAAGACAGTCTTGTCTTTGAAGTTCTCACAGTCTACTAGACCTAAAATGATTCTACACAGTGCCACAAAAGCCAAAGGGTATCCCACCTGCTCAGAGATGCCCAGAATATGATATGGACAGGAACAGTCAACAACCTCTATTCTTGACCCAACAAGCAGTACAGAGGACTGTTGTTGCTACGGCAGGCTGATCACAGAAGTATAATCATCTAACAGCTAGAAAACTGGGCTTACTGCCAGAAACAACCCAGAAAGTGCAGGGGCCATTTCCTGGCATATGAGACTAATATATTTAGGGTATCTGGTTGTGAATACACTAAACATTTATTGAGCATGTACAACATGGTAGACACTAGGGATGTTAACAGCATAGAATGGGGATTCTGCTGTGCAAGTAATAGCAATGTGACACTCACACACAATGAATGTATGCTCAGGGAACCATCAGATTGCTGCAACTCTTGTCCCGAAATAAATCATCCCAATTCAGTACCTATAATAAAGCATCAGCCATTATAAATGTTGTAAATTGAAGATGTCAGATTAGCAATCTTATAACCAGAATGACCATCCATCTCAATTTTCCCAGGATCAGTTGCAGATTACATTTTGCCTTGACATAAGTAAAGCAATGCCCTTCCACTGTCAAAAGTGATCTCATTTGTTTAATAAATTATACCATCAGCCATGACTAATGAAAGTTAACAGGGGCTGCTTTGATTTAATAGCTAGGGAATGGTCTGATTTTCATTTCTCCAACACTGACTCTGTGCTAAGTGTTATAGTTGGGCCACCTCAGCTTGCAGAAGAGTGAAGTATAGCATCATGCCTGCTCTGGAGACCAGAAAACTGATATTGTAGGGGCTTGGCTAACTCTATCAACCAAAATACACACACTATTAATGGTTACAGTAGAATTCAAGCACAACTCTGCCTGACTCCACTACAGCAGCAGACAGTAAATTTGACAAAGTTGAGGAATAGAAAAGACTATCTTTAGATGAGCTGGGAGCACCATGCTAATTTCTCAGATACAATGTAATCGGGATTGGCACTATGCATATAGAGACAGGAAAACCAGGCTCTAACCGAGCCCTTGAGAGACTCATGACTCTGTGGTCGTCCCTTGCCCTGGTCTAGACTTTGTTCTCACTAAGCACTTCTTTGATTCTCACTCTTTGAACTCAGCCTTGGACCTGGGCTGAGCCACTGAGGGGTTGACTATGAACAGGGTGCTGAGTGCTGACCTCCCTAACTCCCTCTGTCTGTGGCAGGTGAGCTCCTCTCAGAGAGCATCTTGAGGTCTTTGCGTCTTTATGAGATACCTTTTTTACCTCCTTCCATCTGGAGGCTTAATAGAGTGCCTCAAGGATGTGGAAAGGGAGAGATTTTCACCAGTGAAATGGAGCACTGAAGGCCTGAGAAAACATGCATTTATTTTGTTAGCCATTTTATTCACCTCTACAGTACTATAAACCAAAGCAGGAAATTATACTTTTAGATTAGGAAATGTGGTTGGATATGTACTTAGAGACTTCGCGGGAATTTTCCCTAGTTGCTCTAGCTTTTCCATCCTCAATAAAAATTGTTTAATTGTTTTATCTGCTTGGGAAAGTAATTTATCATAATTGTAGCAAAGGCAGGCCACAGGAAAAAGGGTATAAAAATAAAGTGAAATTACCTATAATTTCAGCATTCCCACTAGTAATTTTTTAGTGTATATCTTTCTGGCTACTTTTCCATGCTAATTCACATATACACACAGTTTACTATCATAATAAAACTATGGTGTACTATGCATGCTGTTTTGTAAGTGATTTTCTCATTAATACATTATAAATATTACTGTATAGAAATGTTTTTCTACTGAAATACTCTATGTATCTTTTCCCCAATTATTTATTCATTCCCATATGACACCATACTTAGGCTTAATTTGTTGTTTATTGTTCATTTTGCTATTTTCCAAAATCTGACAATGAAGATTATTACATGAAATATTCTGAGTATCTTTTCCTCTAATCACTTTTCAAAATTTTTCATTAATAATATATGCTTGTAGTATGTAATACTTGCCATCCTTGTGTGGAGTCAGTACATATACATGACGCATCTTAAAAATTCCTTTCCTTCATCAACATTCCCCCAAATCAAATCTTTCCTACCCTACTCACTACCTTGTTTTCCTCCAGGTGAATTATCAGTCTACTCTGCATCTCTACCAAAAGATTATTTTCTGCATAATCTATGCAATACCAGTGATTCTCAACCTTTCAAAATTTTCTGCTCTAAAACTAAAACCAAAATTAAAATAAAAATTTGCTGCTCTACAATAACATTAAAACATGTCACTAATACCAAGTATATAGGGACTGGGGAGATGGCTCAGTAGAATAAGCACTTCCCTGGCAAGCCCAAGGACCTGAGTTCAATCCCTGGTTCTGCCAAAAGAAAGCAAAACAAGACAATTATATAATCGAACATGATAGTGATTACAATTAATTGAAGTTGGCTAATTTACATGCTTGCTAGTAAGCTTTAATCATGTGCTACATCACTTTTTTTTTGAGGACATGTTCTACATTTTATTTAATTTTAAGACTGATCTCAAAATCACATATCCATACACCTATTTCCTTTTGTTGATCTCACCTGAACTTAAATGTGTGGCTTATTTAACAAAGACTGTAAACAAATATTTACCATGTCTGTTACATGTGACACACAGGAACAGCTTTTGACAGAAATTCATTGACCTCTCCCCCAACATTTTTATTATAAATACAGGTATCAAAACAATCCTGAACATATTTTTCATACTACTAGTAGTCAGCACCCACACTGCTTCAAAGATTAGCACAATTTGTGACGATATTCATAATACCTGCTACTTTGAGCAATTTCAAACTGCAGCTCTTTCACTAAGCAAGATGGGTATGCATGCCATTTGCTTTTCCTTCCTGAGATTTCACTTTTCAGAAACACTTGTTTCCACTGACATCTGACAGTTCCTCCCTTGCTTTCATCTTGGAAACCTGAACCTATGTGAAGTACTCCAGGTTCACGTTGAAATGACAGCACCTCAACAAGAGAAAGAACAATTGTGCTGCATTTTTCCTGTTACCTGAAA
>NDGN011447808.1:0-21053 GCA_002564285.1 Tympanoctomys barrerae
ATACTGGAATTGCCTGTCAGTGTTGTAGGTGTCTCAAAACAGATTAAGAGAATCTGGGTGGGGCGCTGGCAGTGGCTGAATATTGTAGGCAGTGAGTGGGCTGTGTACTGTACCCCAGGATGAAAAAGAGGAAAAAATGCATTAGAGATTTTAAAAGGCTTTGTATAGTGCATCAAAGAATTTGGACTGTGTCCTGGAAGTAATTGGGAGCCATGGAGGAATCCAAGGGAGGGAGGGTGGCATGGTCAGACTCGTGATTTATGAAGACCACTCTGGCTGTCTTCTGGAAAATAGAATGCAGCCTGCAATGCTGGAGTCATGAGTCCAGCTGAGGAGGAAGTACTGGAAGAATTAAAACCAGGCAGGACAGAACGTCTCCACATTTCCCTTCACCCCATCTGAATATGAACAGAGGGTCCTTCCTGCCTTCCTGAGTCTGATTCGAGGCCATCCTTTCATAGGAGAAGGACATCTACGCAATACTGAGCCCATACTAGGTTCAACAAGCAACAGGTTTCTTGCTCCAAACCCCCTGTAATGACATCTGTGCAGCCTAGGTCTTCGTGAGTTTCCCTGAGTTTCAGATTCTTTGCAGCAGAAGAACCCTTCCCTGAGCCTCCATCCCAATCTTGACCCCAGTGCCTGGCATCGCTCCTACCAAATCTGCTCTCTAAGGAGCTGGGTCTTTCTGGGAAGAGGAATGACCCCTTCCTCATCCCCTGCCCTGCCCCGGGACTTCCCATGTCCCCTGCCCCCATTGCTTGAGGACAAGAGCGTGCTGACATCTGCATTTCAAGGGAAGAAGCAGGCACCTCGCTGGTGTCATCATTCCTGAAAGCTCTTCAAATGGAAGGAGGCAGTCCCTTTATGCATAAGTACCTGAAATGCAAAGCGGAGAGGTGGCTGCTCCATGGGTCATGGGTATGGTAAAGTCTTAACTCAATCCTAGGTACCTGTCCAACCCCACTGGAAAGTCTAGCAATAGGGCTCCATGTCGGTGAATGTCTAAAGGCGAGGAGCCTGGGCTACAAGGAGCATGTGGCTTTTTTTTCCTCTCGTCCCTCACACTTTAGTCTGAGGTCTTCCCCTTGTCAGGGGCTGTCTGATCTTAGGAAGCCTGCAGCCCCAGGTCAGCCTCTCTTCATCTATGGTCATAGCGCCTGCTGAGTGAATAGCTAGAATGGGGATGTACTGGCCTGGAAAGGGGTGCTGACCTTCTAGCAGATGTCATGAGAGCACAGAGTCCCCCTGCTGCGCCCAGGACCCCAGCCCTGGAGACCAGATCAGGACCTCTGCACTCCCAGCCTCCACCTTCCTCCCCATGGGCACAGCCCGTGTCCTTCACCTGTGTCCCAAGAGCCTCTCTCTGCCCTAGGAAGCCACTTTGTGGGACCTTTTATTTTTTCTTACCAGAGAAGTCCTGCCTTTACTTTTCTTCTTTAATAAGGTTACAGCAGGACTAGGGGAGGTGGATTTTGGCCTCAAGCTACAGCTGCCCTTCATTTAAAGCAGCCTGACTCCCACAAGGCTGGAAAACAAGTCTCTAGCTCCTCTTTTATAGCCTTTGTTAGATGCAAACCCAGAGTTATTTTTGCCGACAGATTGTATCAGCCTGGAGCCCATTTGTCTCCAGAAAGGGACCCTCTCGCTTAAAAAGCAGAACTTCCTGCCTCACCTCAGCCACCCCCAGCTCTGACGCACACCAGGCTCCGGGGAGCAGTAGGATGTGCACATGCTGTCTACAGAAACCTCTTGTCACCTCCCAAGAGCTTCTGCTCCAGAAATGCGCACAGCCACCAAATGGGTATTTGATGTAGGATTAGAAAGTGTCCTTTTGTTTTCCTCTAACAGTGTAGAGGAGCTTGGTGGTGCTGGTGGGGGTGGTGGTGGTTGCGGTTGCGATTGCAGTTGTGGTTGTTGCACTGTACTGGGTCATTTATAAAGAGTATCTGGACAGTGACAATCTAGGCTTGTCTGGAAATTCACAGCAAAATAAAAGACAAAGTAAGAGAGACCTTCACCTCAGCCGTGTGGAAGCATGCTCGCTCCCTGCTCCAGCTAACTCGCCCTATCTGCTGCTGTTATTAATTTACCAGGCTGGGCCCTGACCCCACCATCAGACCCACCTCCCTGAGAGGCTGCGCTAAAAACAGCTCTGCTCCCCACAAGGGACAGTCGAGTGGCTAATTGCTCAGCTCACCCAGGTCGGCTCCACTGTCTCAGCTCTAGAAGTAAGCAGCGGGGAGAGCAAAGATGCGCTTTGATTTGGAGAGGAGAGAAAAAAGAAGGCTGTTGGCAGGTGTGGAGACCAGATCATCCAGGCAACTGAGGGTAACCACCTCCCAGGCTGGCTTCTAGTGCAGGTGCCCTGGGGTTTGCCGCGGCACACACGCCGCCGGGAGCAGGAGTAGAGCTGGTGGGCGTGGTGATGGGTGCCCATGGCTTTCAGACTCCAGAAGCTGAACGGCATATAATTAGCCCATCCGCACGCGTGGGTCACAGAGAAGCCCGGTTGGGGCAGTGAGACTTCTTGTTATGAAAGAAAGTTAGCAATGGCTAATGGATTTCCTTAGAGCTTTTGTATATTTTATTGGGGCAGGGATAGGAGGGAGTAGGCATTAATCGTATCCATTTGGCTGAATGTTGCAAGATATTCATTCATCTCTGCATTCCTTCAGCCTGCATTTATTATTAACAATAATAGCTACCATTTGGGGTGCTCCCACCACTTAGCAGGCGCTGCGCCAAGCACTTCATGTCTGGTGTCTGATCAGGGCCTCACAGCTTCCCTGGAACGCAAACATGACTACCTGCATTTTATTGATAGCAAAACAGTCTCAGGAAGAGACAGTGGCTTGCCCCAAGGCCTGCAGCCTGTAGGCGCAGGGATTTAGAGCCAGACCTTTCTGCTTCCAACAACTAGGTGCTTTAAAAAAAAAAAAAAAAAAACGTACCAAGGATTGAACCCATACTGAGCTACATCCCAGCCCTTTCTTTATTTATTTTTATCTTGAAATAGGGTCTCACTAGGTTGCCAAGTTACCTGGACTGGGCTCAAATTTGTGACCCTCCTACGTCATCCTGCCTGACTAGTGGGATTGTAGGCACACGCTGCCATACCCAGGTGCAAAGTTGAAGCTCTTAACTGCTAGGGTCTTTCATCTCTTGGTGTAGGTCTCTATGTCTGGCCTTGGGCTGGGCACTAAAGTAAATGTTTGATGAATTCAGTGCTCCCGGAAAAACATGGTAGAGATCCAGCCAGGGCTCTGGACATAATAGGCCTCAACAGTGGATTCTGCCCTTACATTACATGAGAGGACGTCTACTAGGCAAAGCATTTGGGGCTGGGTATGCTCCCTACCCAGCCAAGATGATGACGGATGTAAGGTAAACTGTTAACAGAAATGGCCCAGTTCTCTCTGCCCCTGGTAACCTTTGTAGTTCCTCTCATCTTGAAGTGGAGTCTCTTTCCCCACCTCTTGATTCCAGGCTGGTGATGTGACTTACTTTAGTCAACAGAATGCAACAGAAGTAAGGTGGGCCAGATAGCTCAGCAGACTAAAGCACCTGCTTAGGCAGAGCACAGCAGCTGGGGTTCCAGCAGCTGGGCCAGTCCCACCCCCAGGGCGCAATGAGACGGCAATTGAGATTGGGTGTGCACCTATAATCCCAGTGCTTGGGAGGCTGAAAACAGGAGAATCACTACAAGTCCAATCTATGTAATGAGAACCTGTAGACCCTGTAGACCCTGTCCTAAATACATAAAAGAATACAACAGAAATGATGACCAGTTCTGAGCCTGGGCTTCAAGAAGATTGTGTCTTCTCAGCACTTTCTCCATCCCTCTTTCTCTCATAAACCTTACTGTCATCATGTGGCAGCCCTAGTGTCCTTATCTAGAAGATAAATGTGTCCCAATGATCCTCCAGACCCTAAAGTTACAGCCATCCAGCTACTTTGAATGACAGCATCATGGACCAGCCAGCCTCTAGCCAGCCCCACACATGACCCAAGTCAGGGAAGTAAGGCTGGTAGAGACCAGAAAAACAGCCCAACAGGTCCCAATCCAAATGCTGACCTGACCTGGGAGCTTTATCAATAGCAGCTATTTCAAACTCCAGGTTTTGGAGTGGTTTTTCCTCATTAAAAGTTAAGTACCACATTGCTCATCAGTTTTCTGGACCTGAGAAGACAAAACAGAATCAGTGGTTTGTGGTGCCCTGGGACCAACCTGAGTCCAAACTGCTAAACCAAAGATATTTGTGGACAGCCTCATATTGTCAGTTTTGGGAAGCCTCACATTGCCACTTCTTCTCCTACAAAATATAATTTAAAAAGAAAAAAAGATATTGTAGATTGGAAGACAAAAATGGAGGCAAAGATCTGTGAGGGAGTCCAGTGTGGAGGGGGAGCATCATGATGCATGAGTCAGGTGTCCCGATCCCCCAACACCCACACCTGCCATCTTCTGTGACCCAGTTCTTCCATCTGTGAACAGTTCCTTTGTAGCATCTGGTTTTAGTATATATTTAGATGACCCCAAGCCTCAGGCCCTTAGGTGGAGCTTTGGAAGGCGATTGAATTATGAGCGTTTATAGTCGACTTGCCAAGAGGAATGGTTCTGGTCAGGTGGTGGGTAGAGCACCTTCTCCTTGCTCATGCCCCTTGCCATGCCACCCTGCCTTGCCACCAGCAGACTCTAGACTGACTGCAACCTCTCCAAACTGTGAGGTGCAAAACTCAAAATAAGCCTTTCCTGCTGTACTGTAAGGGTGACAGGTATTGTGTCTCAGCAGTGAGGAAAATGACTAAGACACATGACCTGCATTAGTCATGGTTTTCTAGAAAAATGGAACTCACAGGAGAGAATAAGGAGGCCCTCCAAAGCTCCTGATTTGTGGTTTTCTGTATTTTCAGTTACTGCATTCAACCACAGTCCAAAAGCACTTGAATTGAAAATTACAGAAATAAGCAATTTATAAGCTTTATATAATTATAATATAACATATTTTAAAATTATTTTATTTGTAGTTATTATTGTTCATCTCTCATAGTTACCTTGTTAATAAAATAAACTTTATCACAGGTATGTATATATGTAGGCATGTATGTACTGTATAAGAAAAAAATCATAGTATAAACAGTATCATAAACTTCAGCCATGAACGGGGAGTCTTGGGATATAGCCCCGACAGACAAAAGAGACTATTACATGTATG
The DNA here is from genome assembly GCA_002564285.1 of Tympanoctomys barrerae. Classification (NCBI taxonomy): domain Eukaryota; kingdom Metazoa; phylum Chordata; class Mammalia; order Rodentia; family Octodontidae; genus Tympanoctomys; species Tympanoctomys barrerae. The sequence continues at coordinate 5,220 of NDGN011447808.1, forward strand.
TGTGCCCATATAAATTTGTACATACTTATACATATGTGTACATATGTATACATATGAGTTGTATTATAAGGTACTTACTCATGCAGTTATTGAGCCTGTGAGTCCCCTGATCTGGCATCTGCAAACTGCAGACCAGAAAAGCCAGTGGTGCAGCTTGAAATCCTGAGAGATGAAAACCTAGGACAAGAGAAGATCCATTTCCAAGCTCATGGTTGGTTGGAGCACGGCTCAGCCTTCCTCTTCATTGCCATCAGGTCCTCACAGGATGAGATGGTGCCCAGCCATGCTATTTTACTCAATCCACAGCTTCCAGTATAATATCCAATGAAAGCACCCTGAGAAAAACACACTCAGTACTGGTTGACCAGATGTCTGGGCAACTGGTAGCCCAGTCAACTTGACAAAAATTTCACAATCATCAAACCCACTGCAAAGAAGAGGTTGTGTGGAGAAGCTGTGGGACCCCAAAAGAAAGAACCAAGGCCCCAAACTCCAGACACCATGTGTTAATTTTCTAGAGTTTCTATTACAAATTAACGTAAACATATGCCTAAAATCACATAAATTCACTTGTCCAGTCCTGGAGGCAGAAATCCACTATCAGGGCATTGTCAGGAAGATCTGGGGGAAGATCTCTTCCACCTGACAGTCTTTGGGATGCTGTGGCTGGAACTGCACCCTTAGTCAGTGTCTTTATAAAGATTTCTTCCACTGTCTATGTATGTCCTTTCCTCTTCAGAGAAAGGCAGCAGGCATGTCATCTACATTCAGGATGATTTCATCTCAGATCCTTACCTGATTATATCTGAAAAGATCCTATTTCCAATAAAATTATATGCTGAGATTCTGAGTAGATATGAGTAGGTAGGGGGAGGCACTATTGGATGCAGCACATACCCCTCACTTCTGCTGGAGCATCTGCCTGCAAGGACATTGGACATCATCACAGGAAGCCCAGTGACCAGCACACAACCTCTCTTGTGATACAGTTTATGGCCTATGGTGTGGTCCCCACCCCAGGTCCTCTTTTGTGCCCATTTAGTTTCAGAGGGCCAAGTTCCCACCATACAAGTAGCAGAAATGAGGGCTCATGAAGTAGCTATCTTATTTCCAAGGAAAATGGAACCAACTGAGATGAAAGTTGTAAGCAGAGCTTTTGGTCCCCAGATTCAAGAATGTTCCCATGTTCTACTTTAAGGATCCACAGGAAAGGACCTGTCTGCTATCCTTGAAAAGAAAGTCATTAAAACACATCCAGTGAGGACAAGCCCTAGCCTGGGCTGCAGCCCAGCTGGCATCTCCCTCATTCATCACCATGTCTGCACGAGGCTATATGATGGGACTTTATTGTTTCCTTCCCGAAGCCCAAGATCTGAAACAGACAGGGTCAGAGGAGGACAACCAAGATGTGGAGGGAAAAGTTTCTCTTGGAAACGACATCTGAAATGGAAGGTCTGTCTCCACGGGATCAGACAGCAGACAGCAAGGAGGAGTGCACCCTTGGAAGAAGACAGCTGTACACAGGCATGGTAGAATGCACCTGGCTCAGGCAGATGCAAGAAGGAAGTTTTATATAAGCATTACCTTACTCTGGATGTCCTGTGACACAGGAGTGATCCTAGCCAGGGCTCAGGCTCTACTCGGGCTCCCCCACACTCCAGGCCTGGAAGGAGGCAGATCTACATGAAAGCTATTGGGTGATTTCAAGAAGTGCTGTGACTTAAACCTCAAAAGACAGGTAACTAAGTTTTCAGTTCACACCTGACCCCCGAAAACACACTTTCAGAAAACACTAGCAACACCCATGTAGTAGAAGATGCTCCTCCCACTTGTTGCTGAAGCAACCTCTAATTCACTTCAGTCCCTGTGACAGTTCCTGTTCCATCTGTTTCTTAGGAACAGCTGGTCACAGTGATGCATGGCTGGTCACTGTGATGCACATTGTATGAACCAATCCCCACTCACCAAGTCACCTTTGCTCTGTACTTCCATTTTGCAGCCCATAAAAGCTCCCCTCCCTGATCCCTCTAGGCCTGCTTGTTTGGAAACAAATCCCTATTAGTGCCCCTCGACGTAAATACATCTGCCTTCAGATCCTGGGTGACACTTTGGTGTTTCTATTTGCCACTATACCAACATTACAACTTTCCCAGTCCCTCCCCAGTAAGTCCATCTGCCACCCAAACTAACCCAACCCCATGGCAGCCCACTTCTAAGAGGACAGAGTGAGAGGAGACAGAAAGAAATTTATTGAAAGAAACCTTGTCAAGAGAAGAATCTGGATTCTTCGAGCTGTTGTCTAATCTTCTTACCTTTCCAGTACACCACAGTCAGTGGTGCCTGAAACACACTCCAAAGCTCTGGAATTGTAGGCTCTAACCCCCATATCATGTCCAACAGGCTGAACTCTAGCATCCTGGGGCTTGTGTCACAAAGGCTTGAGGCCTGTGTTCTCAAGAGGTCTCTAAGACTTGCTACAAAGGAAGATTTCATCTACTCCATGATGTAGTCAGCTCCTGGAAGATCAAAATCACCTAGAGAAATGTCTTAGAGCTTTCTGCCTGCCCCAAGTTCTTTTTTACCTTACACTTGCTTGAGATTGACAATCCTGTACTCCAGCTACCTGATTTTTTTTGAAGATTTACTGCTTTTGGCCTTGTTTCCCGCAAGCTCCAAGACTCACTTTGGCTCATAACCTTAAAAACAAGCCTTCTACTAGTGAAGACAGAGTCAGGTGACTCACCAGGCCTAAAATGAAACACTTGGGCTTGCTGGTTGACAAAGCTCCATAGCAAAGGATGGAGCTCCTGGAGCCCTGAGAGCTACATCATAATAGGGGGTCCATCGGAGCAAGAAAAACAGTATGTTGGGGTGAGGCAGGAGGCAGCTAAGGAAAAAGCTAGAGAAAGAAGGGAGGGTGGGCCAACCCACCCAGGAGCCTGTTTGAAGGCTAGATCTGAGGTATATGGTAGCCAAGTAAATGGATGGCACAAGAAAGGAGAGTCCAGCTTGGAGCCAGCTTTCCAGAACTAGATATACCTTTCCAAGTTAAGCACTGGCCAGAACCAAGATTACCAGGTCTAAATACAAATGGGAACTGTAACCAGGTAACTTAGCTCAGGTCTCCAGGCCTGCACCCAGTGGTCTTCTGCAACCCTCAGTGGGTTCCAACCCTAAGTACAAGTCATTGGCTATGCAGATTTGACACCCACCCTCAGGCTTTTGTTGCCATGACAGTCCCTCCAACTGCCATAAAAGGTGAAAGACTCTACTGCCCTGTGGAGAGGTTGGGTTGGGTCCAGCTTCTTTTTGGCAAGGGCCATACTTCAGACCCAGCCCTCAATCCTACCCTAAACCCTAAGGCTTAATACCCTCTTCTCACTGACCTGTTCCCACCCTGTTCACTGTGGCTGGTCTTTTCTTTTTCAATAAATCTTCAATCCCACTTCTTCTCCTGGTTTTTGTCTGTTACTGCTCTCATTGCTGAGACAAAATACCCAACACTCAAGGTTAAAGGAAGAAAGATTTATTTGGTTCATGGTTTGTAGAGGTTTCAGTCCACAGTTGGCTGGCTCCAAGGCAGGGAGGCATGGCAGAGGGGCAGAGAAGAAGAGAAACAGCCCATGGCAGGGGAGGCAGGAAGCACCAAGCAGCAGCACCATCCTGTCTTCCTTCTGTCCCTTTATACTCCACCTAAGCAAGTAGGCTACTGACTGATACACCCACACTCAGGGTAGGGCTTCTGTTATCACTGTCCATGCCTAGAACTAAGCTAAAGCAATTTAGTTATCACACACCCTTAATTCATATTCACACACCCTACACCCAGTCATCTCCGAGAAGCCTCACTTATGAGCACATGGCACTTTGGGGGAATATCTAGATACAATCTAGATACAATCTACAACAGGAGTCCTGCTTAATTCTTTCTATAGGACATTAAGAATCTGTACAAGATCCAAGGCCAATAACAAAAGAAACCATATCATGCCATTACCGCCAGCTTCCAAAAGAGTGGTCAGGATTTGTTTAGTCTGTCCTCTGCCTTTGTGTGTGCTAAATCTTCTGCCTTTGCCTGTGTTTAGATTATACCACTATAGACTGTAGACTCCTCCTAGATGGGACCCAAGCTTATTCATCACTGCATGCTGAGTACTTGTGGAACCTTGTCCTTGGGGGATCCTCATGATTTCAGGGGCGGGGAGGCAATGAGGGTAAAGAGAAATAGAAAAAAAGGAAAATATGGAGAGAAAAGAAAGGCAGAGAGGAAGGTAAGAACAGAGGGAAGGAGGAAAGGAAAGTTCCATTCAGATGATGAATAGTTGTAATTTAAAGGAACATCATATGAGTTTGTGGATGAGAAAGAATCAGACTTCACCCCCTTGTCAGCATTCTACAGGAATTAAGCATTCTTCTCCTGTTGACCTCACTCCTAAGCATTTAGGAGATGCCCAAGACCTCCCTGATTCCTGCCTTCCAGGAAGAGAAGAAAGTCCCTTTTTTCTTAGAATGCGAAAAAGATGACAAAGTGATGCTCATGGACAGAGGATGTCATACAGAGCTGCCTCTGTTTTCAGCAAAGGAAAACCTCCCTGGTCTCTAGTCACTTTTCTCAGTGCTATAAGAACACCCAAAGTTAAAGGAAGAAAGGTTTATTTACTTCACAATTTAGTTTATTCATAGAGGTTTCTGTCCATAGTCAGCTGCTTCCGAGGCAGGGAGACATGGCAGAGGTGAAATGGTTCATGGTGTGGCAGGCAGCAAACAGCAAGCAGCAGCAGCAGCAAGCCTGCCTTTCCCTTTTATCGCAAACAGGATACAAACATTTTGGGTGGTGCCACACACACACACCCAGGGTGGGCTTCTGTCTTCAGAAAATCCATTCAGCCAGAGCTGTGCTATTTCCAATCAGTACACTAATTTAGTGCCACACATCCCTAATTCAGTTTCACATGCCCTGAAGCCAGCTGGCTCCAAAAGTCTCACCTATGACTGCATAAGGCTTTGGGGGAACATCTAGATTCAAGACATAATACATGGATTCCCACCTCCAAGTTTGAAGCAAGACCCCAAAATTATCATGCTACAGGCTCACCACAAGCATCGATGGCCCCTGAAATCTCTAGGAAAATGTAACGAAATAATAACACATCCAGTTGCAGCATGTAGAAGCTTCTTGATCCCATGCTTCTCACCTATCAACTAGAGATGTGCAGAGGACTGCTTGAAGCCCAGCTCTGAGGAAAACATTGAGATAAGACTTACATGATGTCAAAATCTCTCCAGTATAACATTCCCTCTGGGTTTTTGCCAAATAAGTGATCCTTCCATCACCATAGCAACCCACAGCCCCTATGAAGGTTTAAGGGCATCAGCAGGACCCATGGGAGGAGGGAATATGTACATGTAGCCCCCACAACCGGCCCTGACATCCCCATCTGGTGGTCTGATCGTCTGTGGGTTCTGGCACCTTGGTCATTCATCCATAATTCAGAAACGTCCCCACTGTGTGATCCCCTGAAATCAACTGAAGATAACTTTAGCTGGGCCAGGCAAAGCTATTTAGGACTTTCTGGATAAGTAAATGGTAAGAACATACAGCTGAATTTCCTTCCTTTTGCTCTTTTTCACCACTCCCCACAATGGAAGGCTCAGTCTCTCTGTGCAAATCCATTTCAGATGTGCTAAGCAACACATTCCATAGCTGGTATGTACAGCATAATTCTGATTTTCTTTTATTCTAAATTTGGAGAAACTCACCCCAAAATAACCCTTTGGGTAAATTCTGGATGTTTTTAAGAGGTCTATAAGATGCTGGATTCCTATCCAAAGGAAATAGGAAAAGTCTAAGGCTCATTATCAGAAAATATGGGCCATCACAGTGATAAATTGACCCTGTCCTTGTAGATGGCACGGGTTGCCCTGGTCATGACAGGAAGGGAAGAAACAGGCCATGGGTGTGACACATTGCGATTGTGCAAGGCTCCTCAGATGCACTTTGTAGAGATAGCCATGCCAGACCTGCCATGCTTTCTCCTAGCACTTGCGCTGCAGTCCCCCAGCTTCCTTCTTCCTCTTCCATCCAGCTCAAGCACTCCAGCATACATTCTTTCACTGGCCCATCCTCCCTGCCTGTGTGTGGAGTGGCAGACCAATTCTCTCCTCCAGCCTGCATCAGATGACACGCTAGAGGCCACGAGGGGACTCAGGCCCAGGTCTCCCATTCTCTTTCTTCCCCATCAGAGACAGGATGAATGGTGACTTCTTCAACTGCAGTAATGCTGACAGTCACGTGGGCCCCCGTTTTAGCCTTTGGACAGGACCAGGAGGGACATGGGCTGGCTTGATTCTTGCAGGCCAGTGATAGTCATGTGTGCTCCTGAAATGCCACAGGGACCGGTGGGCAGACAGCAGGGCTGACAGCCTGATCTCCACCTTGGCCTGCTCACCTCACTGGCATTTCGCTTACCAAGTGCTTCTGCAGGGGATTTTTGTTTGGAAACTGAATTCTATGACCTTCTAAACACAGTTGGGAGCCAGTATCTCATGTTTTCAAAGCAGAACAATGAGCTGTATCTGACTCCTCTGTCCCTGGAGTGTTAAAGTTTTATAATTGCATTACCATTTTTCTTTTTTAGTTAAAAATTTCTTTACTTAAGAAATAGAAATTCATGAGATCTGGGCCATCATTCTGGGGTCTGCAAACTGTTATAAACCCAGTGCCAGACTCTGCAGGCTGATCCACAGTGATGTGGCTACTAGTGTGCAGAAAACCAAAACCAGCAATAGTGGATTGACCCTGCTTATATGTGCAACCTAGGAGACATATCTAACCCTAGGTGTGCGCAAGTGTGCATGTGAGTGTATTTTTGTACATACATACACAGACATATGTGTACAGTGATTACTGTGGGGAGCCAGTATTTTTGGAGCACATTTTTGGAATTGCCCACCTGGTGTCCCCAAGCTGTTCCCTGAGTTCTGCATTCCAGGAATCTGCCTCAGAATTCACAGACACAGTCCTGTTTTGAAAAAGAAGGGGAAGGATCATTATCCCACAGTTAGGACAAGGACCATGTGCAGAGAAAAGGTAAGAGCAAGCAAGTCTGGCAGAGAGAAGCAACTCGTGCAGTGAAAGCTGTTGGGGTAACACAGGTAGGCTGGGTTCAGCTGCGGGGTGAAGACTTAATTACCCCTTGTCCCCACTGCCACCCTCTGTGCCTAGTGACAAGCAAGGACAGGGTTTAGGCCATGCCACTAACAAGTTATCATAAGGGAAAGACAACTGTGGGCATAAGGGGCTGCATATCTTCTTCAAGGAGAAGTCATCCTCTTCTCTGCGGGATGATAGCAGGAGCCAGACCCGCAAGAGACAGAAATGGACGCAAGAGCCCAGTGAGCACCCCTGTGGAGCCGCCTCAGTACCCTTGGTGGAAAAATTGCTCACCCTTGCTCTGCTAGCCCGCTGGCTCCTCTGCCCCATCTAGAAGAGTCCAAGCTTTCCAGAAGCATCAGCCTTCGAGGGAAAAGCCTGAGGAGAGAGGAGCTAAGAATTTTGGCAGCATTGCTGTTGTGTGTATGTGTCTGTATTTCTCAAAACATACAGCATAAGTGAGCCAGGATAAAAATATATGGCAGCAGAGAACCAGGGGTAGAGCAGTCGCCAGCAGGTGTGAGTGACTACACAGCTATTTATTTCTGAAAAAGCCATCTCCAAACAAGGTGTGGTGGTACATACCTGAAATCCCAGCACTTGGGAGGCTGAAGCAAGAGAATTTCCATGAGTTTGAGGCCAACCTGGGCTACATAATGAATTCACTCTGTCCAGACTTGCTTGCTCTTACCTTCTCTCTGCACATGGCCCTTGTCTTAACTGTGGGACAATGACCCTTCCTTTTCTTTTTCAAAACAGGACTGGTTCTGTGAATTCTGAGCCTGATTCCTAGATACGCTGATCTACAGCACAAGACCCTGTGTTCTAGTCAAGGTTTGCAAGGGAAACAATACAGGACACATAATTTATAGGATTGTTTTGGTAATATTCATCCAAATATTCATATCCAAAATGTGTAGGAAATCTGTTCACACACTAAAGGCCCAAAGAATCCAACTGAGGGCCTGGATCTCACAGCAATGTCTTACACGAGTCCAGCTAAAGACCTAGAGCGCATGATATTGCCTCATGCAAGTCTGTTTCATGGATCTACACTGGGAAAGCCCAAAAGTCAGTTGTGGAAACTAGAAAATCTGTGCTATCAGGATGAAGGGCCTGCACAAGCAGGCTGAGGGTTCTGCATGGGCACCAGGAAACAATCCTCAAAGTAAGGACCAGAGCTCCCCCGAAGAGCATCACAGTCATCCTCATCCACAGTGAAGTCCCGATCTCCTCTGACAATGAGAACAGCAGATTGCACATCAGGACAACCCACACAATAAGTTTCTCCCGGATATTGAACAGTGCACCATCTTCCCCTCCAGAGCCAGAAAACAATTCTCAAAGGAAGAACCAGAGCTCTCTTAAAGTGAACTGTAGCCATTCTTGATGACAATAAAGTCCCGAGCTACTTTGATGGTGAGAATAGCCAAGTTCACATCAGAAAAGCCAGCAGGACAAGCTCCTCGAGGAGAACGAACAGCTCCCTAACAGCACTTCAATTTCTTCCTCTCCGGTTCTGCCTCTTATGCTGCTAGTAACAACCCCCAGGTGGACCCCACATACACACACACCCCATCACGCTGGTTCATTCCAATTGAATTTTATAAACTGACCACCAGTTGTCAATCCACCAACCCCATCTCAAAAGAAAAAATACTTCAACTCACACAGAAACCCATCAGACAGGGGAGAGCCGGGCCAAAGTGAAAACAACACAAGAGTGATTATGCTTTTATTCTCCAAAGAAAGGGACCACCTGGGGCCCATGTCAGGCAGAACAGCTTGGAATTTACAATTCCCAGTGCAAAATGGAGTCTTCTTTTCCTCCACAGGCTGGAGAGGTGGACTTGATAAATACTTTGGTTCTTCATCTAACAGCTCTCTATTAACTCAGAGACTATGAAAAGGTTATGGAATGGAAGATCCTGCTTAGAAATGTGGAACCTTTCCTAGACCAGAACCTGAGGTGCTCTTCCCTGGCTCAGGGTTAGTGTGAGTCTCAGTTGTGGGTGAAACCAGCAGGCAAGATGACCTCAAGGCACACATGCTTTCCTTCCTGAACTGAGTTAACAAATCTTCACTGTAAAGAAAGTCAAGGGAGTTGCTCATTCATCTATGCAGTACCGACCAATGCTCTAGCAAAGAAGAGGATTCTAGGCCGCTGGGTGCTTACTGAAACCATTATTTAGTCCTAGACTATAAAAAGAGACGCCCCTGAGAAGGGCTTTGTCATGGACATATCTGAGTTTTAAAAGCCTGTAAGGTATCAAAGTAGACTGACCAATGAACTGAGGCATGAGTGGGTAAGACCAGAAGAAGTCACAAAAGGGAGAAGAGGAAACAAGGAAGGGCTGTACTCTGTAGGGTGAGAAGGCTGGGCGTGGTCCATGGCCATTGAGAGAAGGAGGCAAATCAAGAAGAGAGAAGGATCAAAGAAGATAAAAGTTGCCAAGCACAGGCAGGCTGGAGGATGATGGTGACCCCGGTAGCCTCCCCTAGGTGAAGACAAGACTATGTTTGCCATATCAGAAGGGACAAAGGAGGAATGTTCTAACTTATATCTGGGAAGGGCGCCAAAAGCCTCATGTGTTTGGAAGCTGTTTGGATCATGTGTCCATGCTGACTTACTGATAGGAGGTGGGCCCGGAGGCGGGCCCTGGTTGGAGGCAGGCCACGGGAGAAGGGGAGGCGTGACTTGGAAGGGCGTATCTCCCCCTACTGAACGCACCCCCCACCCCCACCCCCATCCCCACCTCACCCCCCATCTCTCTGCTTCCGGTACACCATGACATGAGCAGCTGTTTCTGTCTTAGAGCCTGTTGACTACAGACTGGATCTTCTGGGACCGTGAGCCAAAATAAGCTTCTCCTCCAAGTTGCGGGTATCAGGTATTATTTCTTGGCAATGAGAACATAAGTACGACACACCCTTTGCTGGGGCAGACACTGGGACGGTGGGAAATTCTCACCAATGCCAAGAGGCAATTCTCAAGGCCTAGAACAAGGAAATTGGGGACTTAAAAGAATCAGCCAGTCAGCCCACCTTCAGAGATTCAGTGAGCACCACAGCCACATGATTCCAAATCTATGTTCTTACCACACATGCCCAGTAAGAAAGATCAAAATAGCTTAACTACCCTCAAAGATTCTCCTTTCTGGGTTTCCTTTTCAAAGTCTTCTTTTTTTATGGGAGCAAAGGAAGAAAGAAAGCCAAGGCCAATCCTGTCATTCTGCTCTGGCTCTAAGGAGGGCATGAGCCATGGAATCAGCACAACTTCTCCAGTTTCCTCATGACAGGCCTGGAGTCCACAGGGTCTGCCCCTTCAAAGGATAAAGCAATTCATAAACAGGAGACTCGCAGGCGAGAGCAATGAATCTCAGAGGCCCTGCTAATTAAAAAGCCCGTATTACATTACTTCCTCAAGGACTCATCTTCTAATTTTTAGGATTATGCTACATTGATTAATTTATACAAGTTTTTAATCCCTCTGTGCTTAATGAAGTCCAGGAACATGGGAACAGGAGCATAATTGAGCTTCATATTATTTTATTAGGAAGAATTATGGCCCAACGTGACACAGAGAAGTTTGTGAGGGTGAAGAGGAAACACTCAAGCCATTAACCAGTTGCTTTCCAAATGCCAGTGGAGATATTCCCTAGGGCACACAGCACAGGGGCTTCACCTCACTACACCATGCTCTCCTGTTGCCCACAGAGAAAACCCGCCATCTTGATTGTGGTTCCTAGGGACCTCCCACCAGGTGTGCTACCTTCCCATACAAAGCACTCTTCCCCACCACCCCCACACCCATGCACACCAGATCACCCCACTCTAGGTCCGTGTTCTCCCCATCCTGATACTGGCCCACCCTGGGTGCAGACTCCAACTCCAGTATCATCTCTCCTTGGAGACTTCCCTTGCCCACTTCTCCACCAGCAAAGCCATCTTTCCTCCAACTATAGCAGAATGCCTTGCCTCCAACAGACTACTCCGATTTTCGGGATAAGAGAGGTAGGGTTAAAGGCTGCCCTAGGTCTGTGTCTCAACCTTGGGAGTGTCTACTCCAAGGGAATTTAATCAATTGACATGACACAGAGGCCAAAATGCCTCCTGATGAACAAGGTAAATGGGGACAGCAAATGGATTGGGGAAACCTTCTCAGGACACTGCATCCTATCACCCAGGATTGTACTTAAGGCCTGAATAAGGGACTGCTGACTTGAGCACCATCTTAGATTCTGCCTCAAGTGTCCCTGTGACCTTGGGTAGGTTTCCTTGAGTAGATCTTGATTTCTCCAGCTGTGAATGCAGGTAAGGCACCTAACCCTGGCTCTTTCCTACCTCATCCAAAGTCCAACCCCAAATCCTCCCAGGCCCTCTGGAGGACAGAATTGGAGTTCTATGCACAAAACCAGTGGAGCCAGCATACAGCTTTTTCTGGATCTGGAAGATGGCAGAACAAACCCAAGAGAGCTGGCACAACTCTGGTTCCAAAGGAAGTATTATCCTAAATCTGCACTGCATCTTCATCCTTGCTTCCTCTCTCAGTCTATCCCTGTCAAAATGAACAGAGCTCTTTTAGACCCTGTCCCTGTCTTGATCTGCTTGGGCTTCCATGAAAAAATGGCATGGTGGCTTAAACGAAAGACATTTGTTTTCTCACAACTTGGGGGTGGGAGCAGAAACTCTGTTGTCTCTTCTTGTAAGGGCACTAATCCTGCTAGGAAGCCTCCACACACCTGGCTCCATCTGAGCCCAATAACTTCCCAAAGGCCTTGTCTCCCAGCACCATCACAAGGGCAATCAGGGCTCCCACATTCAGACACTTGAACACCAAAGCCCATAGGGCCACTTACACACATTATTGGTGAAGGCATGCATTGGCGTACAGTGACCATTCACAAAGCACATAGGCCTTGTGCACACACATTCACACTGCCAGTTCCATAACCCACAACCTGATGCACAAATATTTGTTTTATAAAGTAGAATGCATTGGGCCTTACACCTGAAGGGAGAGGTTCAAAACCTGGCATTGTACTTGACCTAATGAGGAAGACTCGGTGCCACTTACCGTGGGCACGTTATTTACACTTCCATCTCTCAGGTCCCCTGGTCTACAAAAGGGACACAATAGAGGCGTGTAACCATTGTGGTTATTGAGTAACCACGATAGGGTTACTAAGAGAATTAAATGAAATAAAAACAGGTAAGCTCAGAAAAGGCTTGGCTCTTGCTACTATCAGTGCTTCTTCCTGGCATTGTTAAGATTATTAGAACCTCCTGAACCACTTTTATAAAGATCCCTATATTTTTACAGCCTACCCCGTGGACAGGAATAGGCTCTGATTGTGAGACTTGGAACCATTTTCAGTTTCTGCTTCATGCTTTTAGGTAATTTCAGCTTTTGAGGAAATGATGGACACATTTACTTCTAAAACCAAAACCAAATGAATTTTAAATAAGATTAGGGAAAAGTAAATTCTTCTCCACAAAAAGCTCCTGCCTTACCTGGTCTTGGGAAAGAACCAGGGCTCAGCTTGGCACTCTAGTAGTCCAGTACACAAGATACTTAGTAAATGGTCTTCTACCTGCTAGAAGCTGGTGTGTGTGTGTGTGTGTGTGTGTGTGTGTGTGTGTGTGTAGGGGCTGGGGTCATTCAGAAAAAGATTCAGGACTCACAGCTCATAGGCACTGTCATACTTCACAGTTTCCCCCAGTACTTCTATAGAGTGATTAAGGGTTTTCTTCCTAAGATAGGCAGGAAGAAGAGAAAAATATCTGGGGAAGGAGGGATATAGAATATACATTATATATATATATATATATATATATATATATATTAGGATATATATGTATATAAATGACAGAAACCAGACATTCCTCTGTGCAGCAGCAATTAAGAATAGAGTTTATTCTAAAGCCCTGTCAATGGGCTGGGTATGTTATTTTTAAGCTCCCCAAGAAACTGAGCCCCTAATTAGTATCCTCGTCAAAGCCTGCACCTCACTGTTGGAGACAGCTCAGACTCTCCAGCACGCCTGTAATCAGATTCTCTCTGTGAAGTGGAAACCTGACAGACCCATCCATCTCGCTGCAGAGAATTTTTAGAAGAATTAGTTGGGGAGGGGGGTGGAGTGGTGTCCTGAGTGCCGTGGCTTTTAATTACCAGCATTTCAGTACAGAACCATGACCAGCAAGTTCAGTGTTCATCTTTGCTCAGTAAGCAACTGCTGCTGTTATTGGTGTGGGGCTAAGTAGGATGGATCCACAAGGCAGAAATCTGGAGGCCTGGCTTTGGGTATAGCTTTCCCTTGGTCTATGGACAAATAGTTCATTGATGATACAAGAGCTGAACCGTATCAGCCCATGCTGTGCACCAGGCATTGTGCCTAATATTTTCTCAAATTCTCATGGAACCCTCATAACACCCCATGAGGAATGTGTAATTAGAGGAATAATCCACTTTGCAGGTGAGAAAATGAGGCACAAAAAAATCACAATTTTTCCCCAAGATTACTCTGTCCATTAGTGGCCTGCTGGCTTCCCAAGTTTGTGGAAGTAGATTCCAGCTCCTGCTTCCTGTATAGGTAGTGAGTTCTCTATCACGGTAAGCAATCAGAGACTAATAGTCACCTTTCAAATATGCCTCAGAAAAGATGCCGTCCCTGAGAGGTGTCCTCTGAAAGTACCCCTGACTGTGATTCCATAATCTTAGACACACAAGATCATCACAAAAGCATAGCAGCTCAGCAGAAAGGAGGAAATCTCGTTTACAGTAGGAAAAGAAAGGAAAGAACGGTTAGGGGGGCAGAAAGAAGCAAACTGACAGATGCCCAAAGCTCAGAAGGAGCCATGATTCAGTGTTGTGCCTCTGCCCCACCCCCTTTTGTGCAATGGCCTGTTAAGTACCAGTGCAGGCTAAATAAATAAATAAATGTCCATGAAATGCAGCAACATATTGCAATCATGTAACAAGGAAGAAAGGACCAATTTTTGTGACCTGTCATTGGAGTGGGTGTTTCCAAAGGGATGCGGGTTGTACCTGCCTCTCTTCAGCCCACTGGTTGGAAAGGCTACCGGCTTGCTTACTTGTGACATCTCTTGTTTGTTTGTTTTTTTGTTTGGGTTTTGTGGTACTGGAAGTTGAACCCAAGAGGTGGGTGCTTCACCCTAAGCTACACTCTTAGCCTCTCCTTTTCTTTCTTTCTCTTTCTTTTCTTCCTCCTTTCGTGTGTGTGTGTGTGTGTGTGTGTGTATGATATTGAGATAGAGTCTCACTAAACTTCTAAATTGCCCAATCCTCTTGCCTCAGCTTCCTAGAGTGCTGGGATTCAGGTAAGCACCATCATGCCTGGCTTTGACAGCCTCTTCATGGTCACAAATAGCAAGGTGAAGTAGACCCATGGCTCCAAATTCTCAGGCAAGGAAATGGCCCAAAGAAGCCAAGCAATTTGCATGAAGTCAGAAGGTCATGGCTCTCCAGTCATCTTATGCTCCACCCCACGGGGACTCTGGAGCAGGGCCCAAAGTCCAAGGGAAAACCTCCAGGTATCAGCTCCTTCCATGAAAGAGGCTGCTGGCCCTTCAAACCCAGTCCTCCTCAGCTCTTCCTTGGCTTCCCAAGCCAGCCTCATGAACTTGTGATGGCACATAGGAGCAGGTGGTCCTTGGAGATTAGAACCCAACCCATCCAGTGAAAGTTCTTTCTCTGCTTCCTGCCCTTAGTTTTCCTGGAAGAAAGAAGACCAAGAAAAGAGACTCAGTGAAGAGATTCTCACTACTGAAGGATCTGTGCTGGGTTTCTTGAGTGTGGTCAAGGAGGTGATGTAAGTGGACACATCATGGAACGCTGTGGAATCTGAACACAGGGGAGCACACCTGAAGCACCAGCACTTAGGGAGGCTGAGTCAGGAGCACTGCAAGTTCAAGCCCAGCTGGGGCAACTTAGTAAGACCCTGTCTCGAAATGAAAAATAAAAGACTGGGAATGTAACTCAGTGACAGAGTGTTCCTGTGTCCATAAAAATAAAGTGACATGGCATGGAATCACACAGTGAGGGAGCCACCCCCATCTCTGGGAGTCTCATTCATTTTGTATTATTATTGAACCCATTATGTGATAGTTAAGATGAAGAAAGTTATAAGGCAATATCACAGAAACTTCCCACACACCTCACACCCATCTGCCCATACAGATGCAGCTGAAGTCCCGAGGTCTCCACCCCAGTCTTCCCCTGACCCTGCCTCTGCTACCAAGATGTAACTTCTACTCTGGACTTGAGTTTATTAGTTCCATGTCTTTCTTTATACTTCACTACATACATGTGTGCATCATGCAATATTTGCTATTCTTGCATGTTTAAAAATTTACATAAAAGGCAATATCCTTATCAGTTCAGGCTGAAAGTACATGGACTAAGGGACTTACAAACAACATACATTTATTTCTCATAGTTTTTGAAGTTGGAGTTCAAGACCCAGGTGCCAGCAGGGTCCAGGTCTGGTGAAGTCCTCTTCTGGGCTGCAGACCAGACTGACTTCACATGATAAAGAGCCTGAAAGCAAGCTCTTATGACTCTTTCAAGGTCATAATCCCATTCATGAGGGCCTCCCCTCCTGGCCTCATCTAATTCTAATCCCCCCAAAGGCCCCACCTCTTAATTACAGAGTGTGGTT
>NDGN011447816.1:0-10182 GCA_002564285.1 Tympanoctomys barrerae
AAAAAAAAAATAAAGAATACACAGGTGTCCTACCTGTATCATCCGCAAAAAGCAGAAGGCTTGTTGGATCATTATTCCAGACAAATTCTGACCAGTTACCAACTAAGGATCTATATCTGTTAACCTTCCCCAACATGGGAAAGAGAACAAAAAGATGAGCTGACATGTCACTGACAAGTTAAATGGAAGAACAGATGCCAAAAAGTTAACTGTGACACAGTTAAGAATATAAAAATGACAAGAATAAAAGAACAACACCTTCAAGAGAGGAGGAAAGAATGCAGAATTGGCTCAAAATATATCTAAAATGCCTCTTGAGAAACTTATGGACTCTGATAAAAATGAATTCTAACAATGGAAAAGAATAAATAAAAGTGAATAGATCCAATGATATTTATCAAATATTACTAATAGTGTCAATATATGTTATCATGGGAGTTACAGAAAACCTAAGAGAAAGAAGAAAAGGCAAAACAAAACAAATACTCAGAAATTTGGAATCAAAATTTTACATACTGGATGAGAATATGAAATATTCAAGAAGACCTATAATATAATTAGTATAATACAGTCCAGACCTTAACATGTCATAATTGAATTTTTTTCCTGTGGCAGGTTTATCCCCCCCTGGGGGTTGGGATCCCACCACAGTCCTTGCACTTTGCCTAAGCTTGCCTAATCAGGCCCTTTAGGCCACTAATCTATCTCACCAGCCAGAACTGAACTGTTGAAAGCCCCAGCAAAGAGAAAATTTTGAATGCAGTAAGTGGAAAGTATTTATTTTACAAAATGGAATTTCAGCAAGTCTCAACTTTAACCTATCTTCAGGAAGAAGTGACAGAGGGTGCCTGTGGTACAGCTCAGCAGTGCAGTACCTCTCTGGCAAGCTCCAGGTCCTGAGGCCTATTCAGGCAGGAAGGAATGAAAAGAAAGAAGAATGAAACAATAGAGGGGAAATGAGAGCGGGCTAAAATATTAAAATTCTAAAAAAGCTAAAATGAAATAGTGTGCCACTTAAAATGGATTCTTCAAGACGCTTAAATAAAGTGTGTAATTAGTGGCATACTAATTATTTATTTGCTTAAAAAGAGACTGGTTATGTAAGAATGGGCAGTATGAGAATAGAGGGGAATAAATTCTTGCCTGGTAAGTGCAAGTCCCTGAGTTCAATCCCCTGTACCAAAAAAAAAAAAAAAAGAATAGAAGGAAAGATATGCTATGATAAGGTGGAGAACATAAATACCTAAGCAGAGAGCACAAGCCTATCTGTGTCACTATCACCACATGAGTATAGCAGACCAAGAACTACAGCAAGTGACTGATTGGTAGACATTTAGGAGATGAATACTAATAAATACATAAATAAATAATAAAACAACCACATATATCGAAATTATAAGAGAATAGAGCAGAGCAACATAAACATAATCTCAAACTTTAGACTCTCTGCAGAAACTTATAAATAATGAAATGTGAGGCTTTCCAGAAGATTGGGTCAGGAAGACACAAACCCCACTGGTGAATTCATCTGCTGATGAGAGACTGATTGATGGTATTGCTGGGAGGTGATGGAGACTTAAGAAATGGGGTCCACTTGAAGGGGACTTGGGTGTATGGCTTTGAGGATATAACTGGGCCCTGGGCCCTTTTTCTCCTGTTCTCCTGCCTCTCTGCCCCCTACCTCTCCAAATTGGAGCGGATATGTGTTGCCAAGTGCCTTCACATCCCCTGCCACCAGGACGCTCTGCTTCACCTAGTGCAATCAACTGACTGTGAAACCGCGAGCTTAAACCCTTTTGCCTTCATATTATTTCTGGTGTTGGGCACAACAACAAAATCTGACTGATACAACCCATCAGACAATAAGTTGATCATCTGACGTAAAAACCACAGAAGCATACTCTGTAATCAAGTTGTAGGTATTATTGAAAGAAATGTTTGGGTTTTTATCTGTGAGTTGAATGTACAATCATTTCACAGATTCCTCTGATTATCTGTCACAACTGTTAATCTTTTCAAGACAACCTATTTTTGTAATACATTCCTTGAGGAAATTAATGGAGAGGGTATTTTGCCTTGTTATCAGTGATTTTCCTCCACAGTGTTTCCCTCACAGATTTATGTAATTAGGAGATTTTCTAACAGCCAAATAAAAGTTATGATTATTATCATCTTTATATTTCATATCTATAGAGTCCCTGAATAGTCATACATTCCAAATAAAGCTATCATCATTCAACTGTAAAACATTTATATTCAGTAAGTGATGTGAGAATGGCTTTATGCTTTCTAAACAGATGAAGAATAAATCTGTATTCCTAGACTAACCAAAAATGAAAAAAGGATTCTTTTTTAATGCTTAAAACCCCTTGGTATAGAAATACAATGCAACATTAATATGTTACTACTAAGCTGAAATTTCATATGCTCCCTTGGTAATCACTGATTTTGAAAACATTGCTTCCCTCTGGAAATTGAGTTTACTTAAATATTTCTGGTTTCTCAGAGTTCTCTTTTATACTAGTAAATTCTCAATAAAATATCCCATTTCATCAAATAAATTCTGCAACTTAAAAAATAGCTATATTTTGCTGGTCTATTGAGTGTATCTCTATATTTGATTACTCTGCACCTGTGTGAAGTGATTATTAAATCACTATGAATTCTGAGTGAATTACAGTGTCTGCTGATCTTACATTGATATTACCCTCACTTATTTATATACTGAACCTGTTTAAAACATCAGACTCATAACAGGCAGCACAAACACAGATTTGTATTACATCTACCAATTGATCTGTAATTCAAGGACTAGCGAGATAGCTCAGCTGACGAAGCGTCTGCTTAGGTAAGTGCAGGGGCTGGGGTCCAATTCCTGGCACTACACGCCATGCGGATCCCAACCCTGGGAGTGCTGAGTCAGCGACCAAGTTCAAGCTTAGTGGCGCCCGCCTGAAATCCCAGTGCTGGGTAGGCTGAAAATAGGAGGATCACTGTGAGTTAGAGTTCAGTAGTGAGATACTGCACAGAAAAGAAATCCATAATTCAGGTATGAATCAGTCAAACACGATGGAGGTTTTTAATATCTTATGTAAGAAATTTCTAAGTCATCATAAGAGCTAAGACAATGTAATAACATTATAATGTCATTTATCACCAACTGCAAAGCAGTAATGTATGTATATTAGTATGGTCATAAAAATCTATAAAATATTTTTGCTTCATATATAATTACGAATAGAGTTAATACTATTGCAAGCACTGGAAAATTGTCTTGCTTTACAATGATTTTCTATACATTGAAAATTTGTGGGACCGGGGAGATAGCTCAGTAGAATAAGCACTTGCCTGGCAAGTGCAGGGTACTGAGTTCAATCCCTGGTACCGAAAAAAAAAATTGTATGCATCTTTTAAAAAGGAAAGAATGAAGGAAAATAAAAGGAGGAACAGAGGGAAGGAGGAAGGAAGGGAAAAAGGAGTGTAGGAAAGAAATAGGAAATGCCAAGGCTTAGATTTCCTTTTCTGCTTAAAAGGGATTTTTCTGAAAATAAACTTATTATTAATAATAATGTTTGCATTCCATTTCACAAATTTTTGCATTACCTGTTGTTGAAGAATAGTAGCAGTTTAACTTTTAAAATATGAAGCAGATGTGAACATACTAAATCTATTTTCATGGTCGTGTGCACTGTGTATGTCAGCTGGGCTAACTCTTTCCTGAAATGTAGAAATGAAAGTTTAACTGAATCCCATTCATTTTCATGGATGACACAGGAGTATCTTTTTCAATATCTACAGAGAATTCTCCAGAAAATATGCTGGTTCAAGTTAAGGGAGCTGAATCATCTGTCCACTGAGCTTTTCTGTTGTTTCGTTTTCAGATTCTCTTACTGTCAGATATTCTCATTGACCCTTCTCTTCTTTGCTTTACACTGGAAGCATTTTCTTTGAAACTTTAACTGAAAATATGTATGGTAATTTGTTGGTAGCGATGAAAGAAGTTTACACAATCAAGAGGCTGACAAGACAAAATAGATAATATATGTCCATAGTCTTTGGCATCTTACTATCAGATATTTCTTATTGGAAAGGTTTCTCAGTAGCCCTTAAAAGTTTTTGTGTATGTTGCTTAGAATCACCTCCTACTTGGTGCTTATCATCATTTTTCTCTGTGTGTTTGCCTCCACCTGCACATTTCTAATGATTTTAGATGCATCATGATTGACTGTCAAGTTGCAGAATATTTATCATTCTTGATCCACTCTTCGTCCTGTGTCACTGAGTGCTTTATCCACAGAAGTGATGTATATGGAGTGCCTGCAAAAGCTTCCTTTGTTTTTTTTTATTCAGCTGGCTTTGACCCCTGATAGATAACAGCAGGAAATCAGAAAATAGAAGACCTCAAAATCAGGGTTTTCAGTCCACTGCCTCTCACCCTACTGGGTTACCATATGTTCCCTATATCCTTTTGCATATGAAAACTACTTCTGTAGATGACCACATTTATAGTCTCAGTCTTATGTTCTGAGTCTTCATTTTCTAAACAAAACCAATGTGCAATAAAAAAATTAAAAATATTTATTTCTGAGTCCCAAAATTCTTTCCAGGAAAAGATTGGATAACTGCAATTGCATTAAGATTTTCCTGATATTCATATCTTTAGATGAGTCCTTGGTTTGTTTTCATAACCTGAAGAGATTTTTGAAATAAATTATAAAAAGAAAGAAATGATTGTGAAGAGCTTTGTAGATTTTGACTTTTTTATGAACTGACAGAGGCACTGAAGAATTAAAGTATCTAATCATATCAAGAGATACAACCCAATATTTGCTAATTACATGAAACTCAAAGCTTCTAGATATTTATTTTCTAAAAGAAAGCTTCCCTCCATAGCATACTTTTTCAAAAGAACACCGGGCACCAGAGAAAAAATTAATGAGATCAAAATAAGCTTGAAATTAAGGAATATTTTCTGCTAAAGCAGGATATAAGGCTTTGGATAATATTACAGCTGTATTAGTAAAGAGGCTGAATTGTACACAGGAATTTCTACAAACTTCTTTTCTATTGCTTCTTAACATTAACAAAACTTAACATATTAAAACAAATCGAGTTATATTTTTAAGAATCACGTTATTATTCTTGTGATGCACAAAGCTTGGAATTATATGTATCATTGCAATTTTTTATAGTACCATGGACAACATCACACTGAAAAATTCAAAGTTAGAAGACAATAGTATAATACTATGTGTTTTAATTTTGAGTAAATAAACATTTGTCTTGCTTATGAACAACACCTACTAAAAGAGCGAAGTAAAGTTACAGCACTTTCTATGGGCCATTTTCATATATGTTTATTTGAGCATCTTAGATAAACTGGGTGCAAGTGAAGAATGACTATTGGAATGATCTCTTTCATATTAGGTGTTTCGTGATATGAAAGACTTAGGTGTATCATTGCTAGTTGCTCTGCAATTTTTATACAACCTAAATTGTGAACTGATAATTATCTCAGTGATTAAAATATAATATTTAGTTCAAACTGCAGTTCTGCCAAAAAACATATATAATATTTAATAATTTATGTTTTGTTTCAGATCCAGCATGTGCCACCAAACTCTCCTGTGTTCAGAGGTTGACCCCAAGGAGGTTGGATCATCACTGGGGCACTGTGTGGTGAGTGGATTAATCAATAGAGGAATTCATGAGTGGCAGGGTGAAGGGCAGGTCACTGGGCCAATGGTCCAGGATATACTCCTCTCTGGCTCTTCTCTCTTTGTTTCTAGGATACCACAGCATGAGAAGCTTTCCTTCCTCATGCCCTTCCACTGTGCCATTTCTGCTTTGTAGCCAAGCAGAAATAGACTGAGATTTGACATCATAATCCAAAATATCTCTCTATTCTCTTACATTGCAGGTGTCAGGTATACTTTGTCCCAGTATTGAGAAAGTAGCAATTTAATACCGTATATCTGCTGTGTAATTATTTTACTTGGAACTTCAACTTTTCAATATAGCTGCATTTATTGTACCAATTCTACTGATCTGAGAATAAGCTGTGGGCAGCCTACATTCTAATCAAGTCATTTAGTAAGTGACATCCTAGATATCATGTACTGGGATAAGACACTTTTGCTCAATTGCCATGGGGATTTTGCAGAAAATTCTCTGAACCTTGATAGCTACAGATACTTAAAAATCAAATATCCTCCTTTCAACTTCTGTCCCTCTTTAGATTGTTCCAGAAACTCAACATAAAGTTGAGATTGAGACAATGTGCTTTGGATTTAAACAAACCACTCTACTAGCACTCTCACTGCTAGGTCACAATAGCCAATATCCACAATCTAAAGAGGAGGTCTAATTCGGCTTACAGTGTCAGGGAAGTCTGTCCATGATCACTTGGCTCCAAGGCAGAAAGATCACAACAAAAGGCTATGGCAGAGCAAAGGTGCATAGTTCTTTGCACCTGAGGAGCAGAGCAAAGGAAAAGTGCAAGAGAGGATGGGGTGAGAGATCAGAAAATGATCCAAGACCTCACCTCCATGACTAGGCAGGAACCCCCAGAGGGTGGTGCACAGCTGACAAATGTGGATCCCAAAGGTTGATACGTCACCCTAATTACCACAATTAAAATCTTATCTTTGTCCTGCAATGGCTTTGAGATCATCAACAAATCATTTAAATATTTTTGGTTTTATCCTTCTGGAAAATGAGTGCAGTCATATCTAATACATGTTTAAGGCAAGAAGAGCTAAGATTTTGTAAAGTAGCAGAGGAGATTATTTGGTACTATAAAATATTCTATGACTCTGATCAGTCTTTACATTGAATAATCCCAACTCAATCTCCAGAAGCTGCAAATGAGGTTGTTCATCTAATTTCCTCAACTTTCTGCCAGGAGAGTAAACAGCAACTTGTCTTTTTTCTAAAGTATAGTAAGATCAAAAGTATTCCCAGTAAGTCTGTGCCTTCACCAAAGAAAACTGTCAACAAAGTGAAGTGAAAATTTACAGGATGGGAAATAATTTTTGCCAACTACTCCTCAGATATAAGACTAATGTATAGTGTATATATAAAAAAATGAAAATTATTAGACCTCTCTAGTTTGAAGACCAGATCTAAAATGTCCATTTGAAATGAATAGATAATTTTCATGTGAAGAATTACAAATGACCAACAAATATGCAAAAATGAAACCACTGGCCATGCATGAACTACAAACTGAAAACCTGAGATTCCAACTACAGAAATAAGAGACAGAGAGCTCTTTGACTGTCATAAAAATCGACCAGTAACAAATGCTGATAGAAAACATATGTACTCTAAAAGATTGCAAACTAGCACTCTAATTGGTATTTTAGCATTTAATTGGAGTAATGCCCTCAAAAGTCAAAAGAATACTCTTTCCTCTCCAGCCAAGTGTATCACAGGGTGGTATTAGTAGCTTGAAGTCTCCCATGGAAGAAGTTTATCAGGATAAAATCAAGAAGCACTACAGCCTCTCTATCTCTGTCTCTGTCTCTTTGTCTGTCTCTCTGTCTCTCTCTGTATCTCTCTCTGTCTCTGTCTCTCTCTGTCTCTCTGTCTCTCTGTCTCTCTCTCTGTCTCTCTCTCTCTTTTTCTCTCTCTCCTCTTATATCAGTTCACCTCTCAGAAGAATAAATATTCTGTAGACCAGACCAACTCAAACTGTGGTGTACTACTCAAACTATATGTTACTATTCTATCTTGCATTAATACCATACTTGAGGCATCTTGAAACATACAGAGCTTGCTAATGCTGCCATTACATGTATATGTGTGTTTATTTGTTTTTGATAATAAATTTCTATTCGAGTTTTAAAATACTTTAGCCAATGAAGGACTGTGAAAAAGTGTGCTCATAGATTCATTGCTACCAATACTCTACTGAAGCAGTCCTCTGCTTGATGGCATCTTTATAACCAGATCGCTTTCAACTGTTTTTTTTTGCCCTGCCATGGAAACTGGAGCTTGTCCAATGCCTTTCTTGCTTCCCTTTCTCACTAATTTTAGGACCAAGAATGACAGATGTTTCAGCCAACTCAAATTACTGCAATGAACTTTAGTATGCATATTCATTGCTATGTCATAAATCCCATTTTTCTGGGAATTTACTTTTACAGAGAAAACAAGAATATTTCTCTCATGTGGAAAGCTATCAGTGAATCAAAAGCTCAAGACTGGTATGAATAGAAGAAAGAGAGAATGGTGCTAGGAAAGGGAGCCAGAAGTAATTGTACAGTGAAAGGTTTTGTGGATATTAGAGACTTGTTTAGGAATTCTGTTGTTTAAAAAAAAAAACTTTACTATTACGTCCAATGTTATTTTGAAAGCTGCAATTTTCTTCAAAACTTTGGCACTTATTTCTAATATTTCAAATAACCTATTGAGCATTTTATGGTATGTATTTTACTACTCTAAATTTGTACTTAAAAGTTTCAATGTTATTTTAAAAATCAGAAACTGGAGATGGATGGAAAATGCAGGCCAGAAATGTGGGCTACTTCTCTCCCGTACATCTTATCCAATTACAGTGCTGCAGATTTTGATGTCTGGCTGAATAGAGCAAACCCATTTATATTCTCTATCTCCCAGCAAGAGAGCTAACCCACATTCTCCGTCTCCACACATTATATTCCACTAAGTTGTGACCACCTCACCCTGAAGAAAAGGAGAATTAGCATTTGTATTCATTCTACTATGTGCCAATTCACTTGCATTTAACATTATACCTAATGGTCTCAAATATAAAACAGGACTATTACTAGTTTTAATAGAAAACCAAAATAGTTGAAACAGAGCTCACAAAATAAAAAATGGCAAAGACAGTATCAGTGACAAATTTAAGGTTAAATTTAAGTCTTTAAACCTTCACAGGTAACATTTTTTTTTCACTTCATAAGCTTATGCCATTCATGCTTGTTAATAACAATATTTCAATTTCTAAAAATTTATCTCATTTATCTTCAAAGAATTGTTTGCTTTCTCTTCTTTCCTTCATTTCAACTTTATTATGATTACTTTAGGAAAGTAGTAGGTTATTTTATCAAAATGTATCCAGTGTCATATGAAGGTCATGAGATTATTTTCAACTTTTGGTTACTATAAATGAGGCATCTGTAAACATATGTCCTTTGGTACATATATGTGTCTATTGTCACTGTGTTTCATGTCACTTATTTAAACAAGTAGCTATACAATGCTAGTCACAAAGTAATTGTAGATGTAATTTCATTTAAAAATTTCCAATTTCCCATACTCATATTTTGAGAGATTTTAAAATAAATTTAGCTCTTTTAATCCTTCCCATCAAGTTTTCATTATTTTATGTTGGCAATTCCAGAAGGTATCAAATGTTTTCTTATTGATGTTTTCCTGATAATCAATGGTATTATTCACTTCGGTATGTCTGTTTATCATTTTGTATTATTTTTATTTTAATTATTCAGTGCAGGAAGATTCAATATATTCCGCTAACATATATGCATAAGTTCTACTAAAGGAGAACTTTTTCAGTTAATGAAACAGCTTTCTGTTTTCTTAATGAACTTATTTATTGCACAGACATTTCCCTTGTTTATGATCTTCCATTTAGCATATTGCTATATGTTTATTTGTTTACATAGAATAATAAATATTTCCATACTACAAATTATGGAAATTTGCAAAGTATAAATTATAAAAATTATGGAAATTATAAAATTGTATAATTTTAATCATACAGTTAAAAATGATTGCATTAGTTTTTCTCTAAAATATTTATAGGGCTCAGGGAGACATCTCAGTAGAATAAGAACTTCCCTAGCAAGCACAGGGTCCTGAGTTTTATACCCAGCACCGTAAAAAAAAAACATGTGTGTGTGTGTGTGTGTGTGTGTGTGTGTGTGTTTCTGTCTCTTGCTCTTTTATTAAATTTTGAATTGAATTATTCTTTGTGCATCAACTATAATATACTTTGGGATTCATAGTTTTTTTACACAGATCAATGAATCCATAACATTAACTTGAAGTGAAATGTGTTCTTTCCTCTTTTTAAATTTTCATGGTGACTTTGTTCAAATATTTGTTAACTATATCTATGCTTTTTTCCCTTAACTATTCTATCCTAATTCCTTGACTATATTAGTATATTTCTGCAATCTAATAATTTATGGC